>APFE030140923.1:0-57041 GCA_000404065.3 Pinus taeda | reverse complement strand
TTATATTAAATCTGTAATTAAAATAAATTTATACTATTATCAATTCTATTGAAATATTATTTTCAACTGCAGGGCGAGTGCTCTGCCATACCCTTGTATCCGCCATTAAACAGCTAGCTCCAGTCCTTGCCTGAATTCACCATTACACAACAATTTATTACGGAATGGTGGTCATTCACGGAATTGTGGTAATTTATTACAATTGGTAAAAATAGTAAACACGAGGTTTTACTGTGGACATGGAAAATGTACCACAACATCCAAAAATTTCAGGAATTAAACTTATTCGTCAGCCCCTCCATACCTTATTTTAATTTCTGGTCTTGTCATAAAAATTTCAAGTAGTTTTTTTTTATAGGAAATGTAATGTTTTTTTCCTGAGTAAAGTGAGCTGAACAAAGAAAGAGTGCTCTGAGTGCTCTTTGTAATGCACAACAGTGCAGAGATAGTTTTTTTTTTGTAGTATGTATGAATGAAAAATTTACACATAGCAGTGTAAGATTTTTGAGCTAAAACAAAGTGTTTTGTAGATGCACTACAGTGCAGACACATCAGTGCAAAGTGCAGACACAACAGTGCAAAGACAGCATGTTGTTTTTTCAGAGGAGACGGAGTATTTTGCTTTCTGTAATGTACAATAGCGCAGACACAGTAATGTATTTTTTATTTACAGAGTAAAGTTTTTGAAGTTTTTGAACTGCCTCTGAAGCAGCCTTGTTGTAATCCCTCTATTAGAGGAAGTATTGTTAATGAATACAAAGTCCCTTTTGTTGTGCGTTGTTGAAACTCTGTTATCAGAATTTTTTTTTTTTTTTTTCGCTATGTCAAAAACAGAGAATAGAGTGTTGTTGAAACACCAGTTTCAGCGTTGCTGAAACACTAGTTCTACGTTGCTGAAACACCGTATTCTGCAAACGTTTTTTTGTTTCCATTTTGTTAAGAAACAAAGCATTGTTCTCTGTTCATATTTTGTTTGGAATTATCAGAAATTCCCAACATGGTATCAGAGCTTGTCCAGGCTCTTTGAAGGTGTCAAAGAAGCTAAAGGAAGGATTTCTTGTTGCAGCAGCTTCTCCAGCAGAGTGAAGACAATCAAGAAAGGATCCAGGTATTTCTCATATTAGTTTTTTGTGTTGCTGTTGAAGACAGTTAATGATTTTTAAATACACAGTCTGTATTTTGAAGCATAGTTTAGAGTGCAAGAATCGCTGGCACAAGCACTTGCATGGGTATGTTTAATAATTAGCTCCTACAGTTTAATGGGAAAAACTATGACTATTGGGCAATAACCATGAGAGCCTTGTTTGTCTCACAAGATTTATGAGAATTTGTTGAATATGGATTTGAAGAACTAGTAGATGAAAATGAGTTTAACAGATTAACTCAGGTAGAGAAATATCTGTTGAAGAGCAATAGGAAGAAGGATTTGAAAGCCCTCGTATTTTTATATCAAGTAGTGCATGAGAGTGTGTTCCCAAGGATAGCAGTAGCCAAGATATCCAAAGAAACATGGAAAACTCTCAAAACAGCCTATCAAGACATGGAGAAAGTGAAGACAGCAAAACTACAGTCGCTGAGGAGAGTTTTTGAGAATCTTTGCATGAAGGAGTCAGACAATATTGACTCATTCTTCACACATGTAATCGGTCTGGTCACACAGATAAGGACTCATTGAGAAATTCTTGAAGAAATGAGGATTGTGGAGAAACTATTGAGGGTCCTCCCCTCAAAGTTCGATGTGATTGTCACCACCATAGAAGAGACAAAGGATCACTCAAACTTCTTAGTTGATGAGCTACATGCATCACTGATAACACATGAGCAAAGGTTGAGTAGAAATGAAAAATCATCTTCAGAACAAGCCTTTAAGACCCAGATTTCTTTTGGAAGAGGAAGAGGTCAAGGCAGAGGAAACAAGAGAGGAAGAGGCAGAAGCCAAAATGAAGATGGAAGAAACAGTCCAGCAAATGCTCAAGGAAGAGGCAGCAATCCAAATCAGAAGCAAGGCCAAGGCAACAGTCGACAAAGTGGACAACATCATGCTCAAGAACAAAGGTATGAAAAATCCAATGTCTAATGTTATTATTGTAAAAAGTATGGGCATTATGCCAATGAATGTAAGAAGAAGCAGCATGATATGAATAATAGATCTAGTGTAAATATCACTAGAGAAAATATTAGTCAAGATAATGTGCTTTTAGCTTGTAACATGGCTGAAACAAACAGTGATGATATATGGTTTCTAGACTCCGGTTGCAGCAACCATATGATAGGAAACATAGCCTTATTTTCTAAATTAGATCAAAATGTGAAATCACAAGTCACACTTGAGACTGATAGTAAAATTTTTGTTATGGCAAAAAGAGAAGTTAAAATATTTACAAAGAAAGGTGAAAATAAAACCATAGCAGATGTCTATTATGTTCGTGGAATGAAATGTAACCTCTTGAGTATTGGTTAGCTTGTTCAAAAGGGGTATAATGTTTTCTTTGTGAATGATGTATGCACCATCATGGATAGAGCACCCAGCAAATGATCTATTGTTGAAGTAAAGATGACAAGGAACAGAATGTTCCCTCTCAGAATAAATGTAGATTTGAAAAATAAAGAAGTAATAGCAGCAGTGGCACAAGAGGCTTTCCAAAGCGTACCAAAGGATGAAAATTGGTTATGGCACTTGAGATTTGGACATCTCAACTTTGGAGGTTTTAACTTGTTGAGTAGAAAAGGAATGGTAAAAGAATTACCATTGATAGAGAAACCAGACAGCCTTTGTGAAAGTTGTATCTTGGGGAAACAACACAGAGAAATTTTTCCATCCAGGAAAAGCATAAGGGCAAAAGCACCCCTAGATATTTTGCACTCATATTTATGTGGACTGATGCAAACTCCATCACTAGCAGACAACCAATATTTTCTAACATTCATGTATGATTTTACTAAAACAACTTGGGATTATTTCATGAAGAACAAAAGTGAAGTGTTTGAAAATTTTCAAAATTTCAAAGCACTTGTAAAAAACCATAGTGGGTTGCATATCGAAGTTCTAAGAACTGACAGAGGAGGTGAGTATATCTCCAAAGAATTTCTACGTTTTTGTAGAGAAAATGGAATTCATAAACAGTTTACCACAAGGTACACTCCGCAGCAAAATGGTGTTGCTAAAAGGAAGAACAGGATAATCATGGATAGGGTGAGGAGCATGTTGAAAGAAAAGCATTTGCCAAATGATTATTGCGCTGAAGCTGTACATTGTGCAGCATACATTTTGAATAGATGCCTTACAAAATCAATGATTATCAGAGTGTCGGAAGAAGCATGGAGTGGGAGAAAGCAAGGAATCACCCAGATGAAAGTTTTTGGATGTGTGGTTTATGCACACATTACAGATCAGCTAAGGAGGAAGTTGGACAGCGAAGGGAAGAAATGTATTTTCATTGGATACAGTCAGGAATTCAAAGCCTACAGGTTGTATATCCCATCTAACAAGAAGTTTTTTGTGAGCAGAGATGTTCAGTTCATTGAGGAGGAAGCTTGGGATGGAAGCATAGAGAAAAAAGTGAATGTTAAAAACTATTTTTCTCATGATGAATATGTTGAGGAGATGGCTAAAATACTCCAAACAACAACACCAACACAAGGGTAGCAAGAGACACCCTTGAGGAGAAATGAAAGTGCTTCTCCAAGCACACCACAAGGAGGAAATTCAAATGCTTCTTCAAGTACTTGTACACCAAATGAAAGAGGTAAGAAGTTCAGAAATTTAAGTGATATTTATGAACAAGAGGCAGCAAATGAAGGTATGAATTCTTTGTTTGCTTTATATTCTCATGTTGATGACCCTATTCATTTCAAAGATGCTATTAAGGATAGGAAATGGATAGAAGCTATGGATGAGGAGATCAATGGCATAGAAAGAAACAAGACATGGGATTTAGTTGAACTACCAAAAGGGTAGGAAGTCATTGGAATTAATTGGGTCTATAAGACCAAGAGTAATGATGAAGGTAAAATAGAAAGACACAAGGCAAGACTTGTTGTCAAAAGGTATAAGCAACAATATGGGAGAGACTATGAGGAAACTTTTGCACCGGTTGCTAGAATGGAAACCGTGAGAGAAGTGCTATCCATAGCAGCAAAAAACAAATGAAAATTTTACCAAATGGACATGAAGTAAGCATTCCTAAATGGAGTGTTAATGGAATAGGTTTACATTAAACAACCTCCAGGCTATGAAAAGAAAGACCAAGAGCACAAATGTGCAGATTGAAGAAAGCTCTTTATGGGCTGAAGCAAGCACCAAGAGCATGGTGCAGCAGGATAGATTCCTATCTACTGGAAAATGGATTTGACAAGTGTGAGAGAGAACCCACCCTCTACATCAAAGAAAAGGATGGTAAAATACTAAATGTTGTGTTATATGTTGATGATGTTATTTTCACAGGTAATGATGATTATCTTATTGAGAATTTCAAAGCAGTCATGAAAGAGGAATTTGAAATGACTGACATGGGTTTGTTGAGATACTTCTTAGGAATAGAAGTAGATCAAAATGAAAATGAGATTTTTATCTCACAAGCAAAATATGTTAATGAAGTGTTGGCAAGATTTAATATGCAAGGGAGCAAAGCAGAAATCACTCCCATAGTGATGGGATTAAAACTCATCAAAGAGGACAACAACAAAGATTTTGATCCTATTTTGTACAAGAGCATAGTTGGCAGCCTCATGTATTTAACTGCAACTAGGCTGGATATTATGCATGCTGTTAGTTTAATTTCCAGATTCATGGAGAGGCCAAAAGAAGCATATTGGTAGGCAGCAAAATGGATTCTGAGGTATGTTAAAGGTACTAAAAGGTTTGGCATTTTATATACTGCTTCAGAATGTTCATATTTAGTTGGATACACTGATAGTGATTGGGCTGGAACTGTAGATGATCGGAAAAGCACATCCGGTTATGTTTTTCACATGGGTTTAGGGGTCATTTCATGGGCTTCTAAAAAGCAGCCTATTGTAAAGTTATCTGCAGCAGAGGCAGAATATGTGGCAGCTACGGTAGCAACGAGTCAAGCAGTCTGGATGAGAAGGATGTTAAGGAGTTTAGGCCAAGAGCAAACAAAAGGAACTATGATTTATTGTGACAATAGATCAACTATTGCATTATTCAAGAATTCCATGTTTCATAAGAGAACGAAACACATTAACACAAGGTTTCATTACATCAGGGAATTGGTAAGCAATGGAGAAATTGTTTTAGTACATTGCAGAACTCAGGAGCAGGTTGCCGACATTCTGACCAAACCGTTGGAACAAAAAGGTTTTGAGTTTTTGAGAAAATGTTTGGGTATCACTGATAACCCAGCGGTTGAAACTAAAGGGGAGTGTTGAAATATTATTTTCAACTGCAGGGCCAGTCCTCTGCCATACTCTGCAATGATGTATCCACCATTAAACAGCTACAGCTCCAGTCCTTGCCTCAATTCACCATTACACAGTGATTTATTACGGAATGGTGGTTATTCACGGAATGGCGGTAATTTATTACAGTTGGTAAAAATAGTAAACACCAGGTTTTACTGCGGACATGGAAAATGTACCGCAACATCCAAAAATTTCAGGAATTAAACTTATTCGTCAGCCCCTCCATACTTTATTTTAATTTCTGGTATTGTCATAAAAATTTCAATTAGTTTTTTTCTTTGTTCACACAATTTCTTTTTGGTTGTCGTATAAGAAATGTAATGTTTTTTTTCTAAGTAGAGTGAGCTGAACAGAGACAGAGTGCTCTTTGTAAGATATTTTTTTTTGTTGTAATACGCAGCAGCGCGTATGTATGAATGAAAAATTTACACACATAAATGTAAGGTTTTTGAGCTGAAATAGAGTGTTTTGTAGATGCACAGCAGTACAGACACATCATTACAGACACATCAGTGCAAAGTGCAGACATAGCAGTGCAAAGACAATGTGTTATTTTTTCAGTAGAGACAGAGTATTTTGCTTTGTATAATGCACAACACTGCAGACACAGTAATGTAATTTTTATTTACAGAGTGAAGTTTTTGAAGTTTTTGAACTACCTCCGAAGGGGCCTTTTTGTAATCTCTCTGTTAGAAGAAGTATTGTTAATGAATACAAAGTCCATTTTGTTGTGTGTTGTTGAAACTCTGTTATCAGAAAATATTTTTTTTGTTTCGCTGCGTCAAAAACATAGTGTTGCTGAAACAACAGCTCTGCATTGCTGAAACACTGTATTCCAAAAATGTTTTTTTTGTTTCTGGTGTGTTAAGTAACAGAGCATTTTACTTTTTTTCTGGTGTGTTAAGAAACAGAACAAAAAAACCCATTTGGTGGTACGATTTTTATATATGCCGAGTTTTTCCTTTCTTGTAAAGTTAATAATTTTTTTTATCAAATTGTCAATGCATGGTTACTTTATCTGTAATGAAAGACTTTGTTCAGTGTTGAATTACCTGAATTAATTAATTTGTTTGTTGATTTTGTATTTCCTTTTTCCTTTGCAATTTTTGGTTTTGAGGAAGAATCTGTTCAATGTTGAATTATATGAATTAGTTTATTTGTTTGTTGATTTTGTATTTTCTTTTTCTGCTGCAATTTCTGGTTTTGAGCGCTTTTTTATTTCTTTATTTTTTTATTTTTATTTTTTTATGAGTAAAGACTATTCTATTAAAATGAAAGAGGAAAAATATTTACAGAGAGGTTTGAACCTCTGAGGGGGCTGTAGCGTGCCCTCTGCAAAAAAGACTATTACAAGTGTCTTGATTCCTAACTTTTACAAAGAGAAATATCATAACAATAGGCAAACTGGTGTACTTAAGAAAATTCAACACTGCGCTGAGCGAGATCAGGATGACGCTGCAGAAGAAACGGATCCCTTACAAAAATATTGTTCTTTATAATGACTATTACATTTCCATTGAGACGCAAAAAGTCCTGGAGACTATAAATCTCGTGCCGTTGAGGGAAGAGACCATGCAAATTAAGAAAACACATACCAAAAACAGATCACAGAGGTTCGCTTTCTGAAGAGTCATTGAAACCATGAAGCTCTTAATCCTGCGGAGGAGAGCCAGCATCCTTCGCACTTGCTTGATTTACCCAGGAAACCATTATATTGTCTTCTACATCCGTCGTGCTATGTCATGGAGGGAGAACAAGGCTGAGAACGTTTCCGGAGAAGCTTGCAGGCTCGCATTCAATGATGCGCTCCTGAGAAGACGAAGGCTGGGGATGAGTGATTTTCTGCTGGCCTTCCTCACACATCATCCCAGAGTCATTGAGGACATCCCCAACTAAGATTCCTTGAAGATCACTGGGAGTGTGGGAGTGAGCCTGTTCCCTGGATGTTTCTTCCGAACTTGCTAGCTCATCCTCCTCCTCTGAGAAGAGCACAGTTACAACAGCTGAGATAAGCGGCTTGTTAAGCTTGCTTCTGAACTTAAAACGAGCAGAATAGAAAGAGTTGTTTAGGGAAGGATCGGAGCTATCAGAGGGCGATGAGGGGGGCGGGACAGAGGCTAAAGGCTCTAAGCGCTGCGGGACAGAGCCTCCATGACTGCATGAATCTCCCCTTGACCCTGAATTTCTCCCACATCTGGGGATTCCATGACGGCGAGGCATGGTAAAATTATGTTGCAGAATGACCAAACAGAGACACTGAGGGTGGGTGAGGATCAGCCAATTAGAGGCTAATTGGATTAGGTTCCAAAACCAGACCTCCGCACTGAATAATACCCCCCAACAGAGCAAGCATTCGGAGGAATCACCAACCAACAAAACCCAATCATAACTAGATAATACCCACTGCACTCGCCAGGTGCTGACCGAATAAGCTCTGCTAAGACACCAAACAAAGACAGGTGACGCAAAATTCTTGTACCAGACGTAGACACAGAGAACAAACGTAATGAACCAGACGACAACAAGTTGTGACCCAACAGACACTCTTAATATTCCAGACCCCATATACCTGAACCAGGGGGGCTTCCATACTCTGTTCGCATCTTTGGAAGGCAGAAGAATTAACCACCTGAAGCATAACCCTCTGCCAAATCCGCCTAGTATCAGCTCATTTATTCCCGACTGGATGCGCGCCATCCTGGAGTTATTTCCTTGCCGTTCGCCAGTACTCAGAGCCATTAATGCTTGAGTTTCACTTGCATTCAACTGCCAAGATCCACTGGTTGTAACGCCAGTTGCCTCCCTCTTATGCTTTGGCATTAATACGTGTTTAAGGCACCTGCATCCGGGTGGTTTTGAGCACTTTTTGAACTTAAGAGAACTTAAAAATTACAACGATTTTCATTTTGAGCATATAGTACTCTTGCAATTGCAACTATTATATTTTGTCTTTGTTGAGTCTGCATCTAATCTAGTAGAAGTTATTATTTACTAGTAAAATACAGTGGAGGTATATGCAAGAGTATGGCCTTTTAGCATTGTATCCGCTTCATAGAGAGTAGTGCCAATGGTGCACTGGAATTTAGATACAACATTGACTTGCGTTTAATAAACTAATGACTTATGCATTGCAGATTCTTTTGTTCCATATCCAGTCCAATATTCAATTTACTAAAAACTAGTAAATGATTTCGTCGATGCAAGGGCATAAGAAACATAAGTAGATTGAGATCCAATGCCTGTAGTTGCATTTCAAAATGCAGTGCAGATCCATATGCAGTTATTTGAATGAAAAATACCGGCAATAGCACCAGCAACATGAAGACAAAAAAAATGAAAGGAGATTATGTAGTGAATTCTGCAGTTGAAATAGGGGATACATCTTCGACGGGTTGAGCTGTAGCTCAAGATTAAGTTCCATTCAAATAATTTTTTCTATCTCCAGTTGCTTATCTGGTCCGATTTCCATATTGAGATCAAGATACAATGTCAATTATTGGAGAGCCATAACTCCTACTAGTTCCATACCTAGGTGACCCATAAATGTCAAGGCAAATAACATAAGTAAGGGTAAAAGTGGCTAATGATTCAATTGATCTACCAGTTTAGCATGAACTAGTGAATGTTCCTGCTTTTCTGCGATCAATTTGCCTAGAATCCCTTCTAGTTATAGAACGAATTATTCTACAGGTGTGGATTGGACTTCAGAAAAAGGCATGTAAATGATGATGAAAAGTATGAGGGAGATGGGAAAAAAACATGTGTGTGGGGAAAAGTGTACGTAGAATGGTGTGCTTTTTCCATGTCTACGATTTTTTTACCATGTGTCTTCTAATTTAAAAAAATGAACGACAAGTTTCTAATTTCTTAACCTACCATTATTAACATATTTTTCATTATATTTTTTCATTCTATTCACCTTGGAAGATATGAAACATAGGAAGGTACTTTGATTCCTCTTCACACCATACTATGGTTTGTAGAGTGTTATTTGGTTTGCTTCTCTAGTGTTCCTCTTTTAGATTTTTTTTGAGTTGCTTTCTCTGGAATTTGAGATCTTCATTCACGTACATAGGGATCTCTGAGATTTTCTAAAATGTTTCACTGAGAATTGTTGTATAAAATCAAATTTAATCTGCAGTTTGATCAAGGATGTTGGGTTTTTTAGGTTCTTACTATTATTTTTGGATAGCTCAATCATAAACTGGAGATCTGGTTCCTAGTTTCAGTAGCTCATTTATGAAGTTCTCTGGTTGATTTTTGTTTCCTTGGGATATACTGGATAGTCTGTGGCCAGTTGGGTTTTTAAACTCTTAAATGGTCATAGATACTTTTTGTTCTTGGTAACAAATACTTTTGTGTTTTTTGTAATAACCATATGCTTGAATGTTACAAGTGAAATTCTTTATCTTTATGTGGCAATCACTTGCCTAAAAGCAACATTTGTCTACTCTATATTTAATGGTCCTATAAACTTTGTCTCATATTTATTTTATGAAGTGGTCAATATTTTTGTGATATATTCCCCCTTGCAAACCATTTTTTGCATTGAATTTACCGATATTTCTTCTTCTTTTGTCATAGCTTCTTGCCACGGCTTCTTGAAAAATTGACTGGGAATTCTCTTGCAGGCCATTTCAACTCTTTTATGTATAGTATCAATCTTCATATGGTCTCCAGTTCGCATGAGTGCAAAATTGTTTCAACGTGCATAATCTAGTATGTTGTTGATATTTTCTTTCTCAAACTATAGAAGAACCAGTGTGATTAGTTTTTGGAATAAATATCGGTCCAAAATTTATGTTCTCCTACATCTATTTTGTGGGAGAAATGTTGCCTTCAATTGCGTTGTAGCCTCTTTCTTAGTATTGCTCCCAATTGAAATTGATCTCTCTTTGAGAGAGAAGATGAGCACTTCAATATTTTTAGTGTCACCTTCCATTCCTAACTCGTTTTCCGTGTTTGAAGGTGTTTTGTAGGCTATTTAATGTTTTTTTATGTTAGAATGATGTTGATGTTATGTGGTAGAATTTTGATAATTATGCATGTGGTGTATGCTCCCACCTCATCCCAACCCCTATCCCCTTCATTTATCCATTGTTGCGGTTTCTTAATGTACAATTTGATCATCTTGAATGGCTTGTAGGACAAAGGATGACCTTACTTCACCACATTGTCATTGATAAATCTTCATGAAATGCTTCCTTGGGTCTTGGATTCGGCCATGACATGCTCATACAATCTGTTTGCCTCTGCTCTCCACTTTATTGGGACTGGTGACTCCAAGAGCCTTTCCCATACTTCTATCCTTGGAACTAATGTTCAGTGCCTTCTTCAAGTCTACAAACCATCAAACTTTTGTCTTTTCCATTCCACATTTTCTCTACCTTGCCACTTAGAGTGAAACCGCATTGGTCTGAATGTTGCTTGGCCTTTGGCCAACTATTCTTTATATACACAAAGAGAGAGATTCAATAATGTTTTAAATATCCTTTTGGTAGGGTATCAAAGAATTCTTATGGTTTTTCTATGTGAGGCGAGGTTGTGCTAATGAATTGACAAGGTATAGCATCAGGGAATTTCCAGGGAATAACATCAGTGAATCTCAGTTCGTACAAATTAAGATAATCCTCATATATGTACTTTTATGGTGTGTTTACTTTTCATTCCTAGTTTTTCTTACTCTTTAATATGATGATTAGTTTATATGTATTAGTGGCATTATCTAATTGGTATTTGTTTCGTCCCTTTGCGTGTTATATATAGACATGAGAATGAGTAAGAAATTAACTTATACTATAAGCATATGGGTCATATAGATGTTTTGTTAACTTTCTTTGATGAGTCGAGACTGAAGACATTTAACCTCTAACAAAACGTTCCTATATTGACATATTTGTTACGAACGAGATATCTAATATCTAAAAAAGAATCTATTTATGCATAAGGTTTTGTTCTAGTTGTAATTAAGAATCAACTTTCTCATTGAATTTGATAGGTGAGCTAGAAATTTAATTTTCCAGTCTTTTGTAAAGTTGACTCCTCAAATTTAGTTTATATAAAGCTCGAAAAGAAGACATAAATGCAACATTACAGTATGTTGCAGTATTTACTAAAGAAGTCAAGTTTGAGGCTCATATGGCCAAGGAAGAATAAGAGAATGGTATAAGCACTATAGGCATCGAATGTTCAGACAAGGTCAAGGTTGGTAAAATTGACACAAAAAAGCAGATGCTAAAGATATATAAGATATATTGGCTAGAAATGTCAAGTGGTCAAGTGTGACTTGGCTTGAAGGTGCTTGGAT
This sequence comes from Pinus taeda, assembly GCA_000404065.3. Classification (NCBI taxonomy): domain Eukaryota; kingdom Viridiplantae; phylum Streptophyta; class Pinopsida; order Pinales; family Pinaceae; genus Pinus; species Pinus taeda. Next base: position 45,310 of record APFE030140923.1, on the reverse strand, counting down.
AAGGGAGCAGCAGTGTTAGATGAGCAGTGTTAAAGCACATAGGGCCGTAATAAACCAGTGGAATTTGAAGCCAACAACATATAGCACAAGAAGCAGGAATAAATATGCACTAGAGAGTATATGGAGTAGTGATGTTGAATCTATAGCACAATATATATTCGACCATAGCACTTACAAAACATTTTGTTTTTTTGTGCTAACCTACCTTCAGGTGTGACGTCTCAACCTGATGACCTGTGTGCGAGTTGCATGAAATGAACTAACAGACAATCAAAACAAAAGAAGAACAGGGCCAGGTGTAGATGGAGGAATGGACAAAACGGTATAGCTTGAAATGAACTACCTACATCTCTTGAGATATGTGTGCCAAAGAAATACATGTTGATTTATTGTGACTGGGCATCCTTCGTGGAAAAGCTAATGTTACCTGCCCAGAAAAGATGCTTGCTGAATGGATGCCTGGGACACTTAAAATGTTAATTGATTTCCAGTGCCTACTCCCGTGTTTGACCTACCTTAGAAATGGTTGCCATGGATGCAAGTAGGGCCTGTATGTAAGCAAAAAAGGAGTGGAAAAAGATGTTGATCTTCTTTAATTCGAAACCTATCTCATAATTTGTATTCTCCAATACTTTCCATGCTTGTAATAATGTCATACATATCATTTCTTGTTGCATAGGGAGGACTATGCAAAATTTGCTCACTCCTTAAAGCCCTTTGTCGCATTAAGTGCTTAAGTGCCGCACTAAAGCTGAGGCAAATATGTGTCATCTGTTATTTAAAAATTTTGGGCAAGTAATATTTCCAGTTAAATGAATTTCATGATATAAAACATATCTAGTTTAGAGTGGTGAATCCTGGAGGTTTTAATGCACCGTTACTGGTTTACAGCTGATGCAAAAGTTGATTGGGTCAAACAGTCCCACATGGGAAACTAAGAACCAGATCATGTAATCGACAGAGAAAATCGAGAATCCCATTCAGTCTCAATTTCGATGTCTATCTGGCCAATTCCATAATGACATCATTTTACAGTTTCAATTTCTATGTCTATCTCACCATTTCCACATCAACAAAAATTGTTTTCCAACTAAAATGCATTAGCTAGTCCAGCTACCATAGAGGAACCAACCAGCTAGCATGAAACAATAGTTTGTGTAAATAGACATAGCAGTATAGAGCTAGTGTAAATAGCTATAACTAGTTAGAGAAGTCGTAGTGAGCAAGACTAGCTAGCAATAGAAGCAGCAGTTCCCAGACTTGACGACGTTTCTTTGAGATGGAAAGAAATGTTGGAATTTAATTCCAACTGCAACACAATAACTTCTGATCCATAATCTGATCTTCTGCAGATATTTCAGATTATTCGATGCCGCAAAGTCTTCTGATATTTTGCACATTGATGAGCATTAAATGCGCAGAATTTAATTCCCCTGCAACCGCCAACTTAATTTCTTGAGAAAGGCATCACCGCTTGCTGTAATTAATACACAGAAAAGCGTTACAGGATATTTCGGTTATTTTATTGTTTAAACTCATATATTTATTTTCTCTATAAATGTAATGAACAGTAGTTCTGCTTTTTTTAAGAGAATGAACAACAGTTCTGTTTTGAGAGAAGGTTAGAAGAACAATAGTGAGTCTCTTCTGTAAACGCACAACAATGCTAAACTTGCAATTTTTTGAGATAGTGAAAATTGGTTTCTGGAACTGAAGTGTTCCTTTTTGTAATCCCTCTGTCAAGAGGAAGACAAATTTGTATCAGTTTGTTTACTGTTTATGAATACAAGTTTACTGTTTAGCTTGTTTACTGTTGCTGTTACACCAAGCATCAAAATCATGTTGCTATTACACGGTAAGTCTAAAAGTGACTTGACGTCAATTGTTTTACGTTGTTGTTATACCAAGCGTAATCGTCTTACGTTGTAAGTCAAAAAGTGACTTGACCTCAAAAACACGTTGCCGTTACACCGTAAGTCAAAAAGTGACTTGACGTAAAAAATCACGTTGCTGCAACACCAAGATCAGCGTTGCTACAACACCAAACTGTGTTGCTGCAACGCTGTTTCCAGTAAGCGTTTTTTTGTTTTTCTAAGTTAAAAATAGAGTATAAAAACAGAGTGTTGTTCAGCGTTGTTGCAACACCAAATCCTGTTGCTGCAACACCCTTTCCAGAAAACGACTTTTTCCAGTTTTCTGTGCAGAAACAGAGTAAAAACAGAGAATTTTTTTTGTTTGTCTGTTATGGAATTTAGCAGAAAATTCCAACATGGTATCAGAGCAGGTCTAGGCACTCAGTGAGTCAAAAAAAGAGTTTGTTTTTCACTGTAGGAGCTGTAAGAAGTTTAATGAGCAGATTTTTTCCAGCAGAGAAAGTTTTTGCTTGTTTTAATTTTACAGTCAGTATCTCTTCTTTACCTATACAGAGTTAAGATGGTAGATGCTGGAACAGGTTTGACAAATTCCCAACTGCCTCAGTTTAATGGGAAAAATCACAGTTATTGGTCCATAACAATGAAAGCATTATTAGCTTCTCAAGGAATATGGGAGCTCGTTGAAACTGGCTATGCTGAACCTGCAGATGCAACATCGTTGGCTGCTTTGACAGTAGCAGAAAGAGACCAGTTGAAGAGTGACAGGAAGAAGGATGCCAAAGCCCTATTTTTTCTCTTCCAATTAGTACATGAAAGTATCTTTCCTCGGATTGCAACAGCAACAAAATCAAAAGAAGCATGGGATATTATCAAATCTGCCTATCAAGGTATGGAGAAGGTGAAGACTGAAAAGTTGCAGATGTTGAGGAGAGACTTTTAAACACTCAACATGAAGGAATCTGATACAATAGATTCATTCTTCACTCAGGTTATTGGGTTGATAACCTAGATAAGATCTCATGGTGAAATTCTTGAAGAAAGAAGAATCGTAGAGAAGATCTTGAGATGTTTACCCTCAAGGTTTGAAGCTGTTGTGGTAGCAACAGAAGAAACAAAAGATCTCTCACAGTTCACGGTAGATGAACTGAGTGCTTCTCTTATGTCTCATGAACACAGACTGAGTAGAGGAACAAATTCCTCTTTTGATCAAGCATTCAAGAGTCAGATTTCTTTCAACCAAAGAAAAGGTAGAGGAAGAGTAAATAACAGAAGTCATGGAAGAAGCCAAAACAGAGGCAGAAATTATCGTGCAAGCACAAGCGGAAGGAGCTGCAATCAGAACTAAGATGAAGGTTCAAGCAAACAACAAGCTCATGGACAAAGGTATGATAAATCCCAAGTCCAATGTCATTATTGTAAGAAATATGGGCACTATGCAAATGAATGCAGGAAAAAACAAAATGACATGAATAGTAGGTAGAAAGCTAATTTTGCAAATGAAGAAAATTAGAATCCGAAGAATGTGTTGTTAACATGTAACATTGCATAAGACAAACAAGAAGATTTTTGGTTCGTAGACTCAGGTTGTAGTAATCACATGACTGGAAATATTGCAATGTTTGTCAATCTGGATGAAAATGTGAAATTTGAGGTAACAACAGGAACTGATAGTAAGATATTTGTCAAGGGTAAGGGCAGAGTCAGTATCCGAGCAAGAAATGGAGAACAGATGACTGTGCCAGAGGTGTACTGTGTACCTGGTCTGAAATGTAATCTTTTGAGCATTGGACAGCTCATTGACAAAGGTTACAATGTGTTCTTTAAAGATGATATGTGTACAATCAGAGATATACCTCCAAGTAAGAAGATTATTACACAGGTGCAGATGACCAGCAATAAAATGTTTCCTCTCAAACTCAGGGCATATTTGAAGGAAGAAAGAACTATTGCAGCTGTAACACAAGAAGTCTTTCAGGAACAAGTGAAAGATGAGAATTGGTTATGGCACTTGAGATTTGGACATCTCAATTTTGGAGGCCTGAATCTGTTGCACAGAAAAGGAATGGTAAAAGGATTGTCGTTGATTGAGAAACTGGACAGCCTTTGTGAAGGCTGCATATTGGGCAAGCAACATAAAGAAAGCTTTCCAACAGGGAAGAGTATAAGGGCAAAAGCACCCTTGGAAATTGTTCACTCTGATGTGTGTGGACCGATGCAAATACTATCATTTTTCGGAAACAGGTATGTTTTAACTTTCATTGATGATTACACCAGAAATACATGGGTGTATATGCTGAAACAGAAGAGCGAAGTGTTTCAGAAATTCCGACACTTCAAAACTCTTGTTTAGAAGAAGTGTGGGCATTATATCAAAGTGATCAGAACAGATAGAGGAGGAGAATACATCTCCCAAGACTTTCTGCATTTTTACAGAGAGAACGACATACAAAAATAGTTCACCGCAAGGTATACACCTCAGCAAAACGGTGTTGCCGAAAGAAAGAATAGGACCATTCTTGACATGGTTAGAAGTATGTTGAAGCCAAAACACTTGCCTCATGAGTATTGGGTAGAAGCTGTCACTTGCGCAGTTTACATCTTGAATAGTTTCCCAACTAAAGTTGTCATGAACAAAATACCAGAAGAAGCATGGAGTGGTCAAAAGCAAACTGTCACTCACATGAGAGTATTCGGCTGTGTAGCTTATGCACATGTACCTGATCGGCTTAGGAAAAAGCTTGATAGTAAGGGGGAGAAGTGTGTTTTTATTGGCTATTGTGACGAGTCAAAAGCATGCAAACTCTATAATCCATCCACTAAGAAATTGATAGTAAGCAGAGATGTGCAGTTCATTGAAGATGAAGCTTGGGATGGAAGCTTAGAAAAAACAGTGAATGTGAAGACAATTGTGTCTCATGAAGAAGAAGAGGAAGGGACAGCAACAAATAATCCCTCCTTGGTGGCTCCTCCTCCACCACAGTAAGTTCAACAAACCACACCACAAGCTTGAATTTGAACAGCCTTAAGAAGTCGAGGAAGTGCTTCTTCAAGCACACCACAGGGATCGGAAATACCCTCAAGTTCGGATGGAACTCCAAGCACACGAAGAAGACCAAGATTCAGAAATCTGAATGAGATTTATTAACAAGGAGAGTTAAGTAACAATAATGGTCTGAATTCATTATTCGCTTTATATTGTCATGTTGATGACCCAGTTCATTTTGAAGATGCCGTAAATGAAGATAAATGGATTGAAGCAATGAATGAAGAAATTGGTGCAATTAAAAAGAGTAAAAAATGGGAGTTAGGGGTCCTCCCTGAAGGCAAAGATTCCATTGGAGTTAAGTGGGTCTATAAGACCAAAAGAAATACTGAAGGCAAGATTGACAGGCACAAAGCAAGTCTTGTTGTGAAAGGCTACAAGCAGCAACAAGGCAGAGATTATGATGAAACCTTTGCACCAGTAGCAAGGATGGAAATAGCCAGAACAATGTTGTCTATTGCAGCACAACACAAATGGAAGATTTATTAGATGGATATTAAATCTGCATTCCTAAATGGAATGTTAAAAGAAGAGGTTTATGTTGAACAACCTCCAAGTTATGAAGTTGATGGCCAAGAGCATAAAGTTTGCAAACTGAAGAAGGCTCTTTATGGGCTGAAGCAAGCTCCAAGAGCATGGTAAAACAGAATAGATGCCTATTTGATTGAGAATGGGTTTGATAAGTTTGATGGTGAACCCACACTCTACATAAAAGAGAATGACGGTAAGATTATTATTGTTGTTTTAGATGTAGATGATTTGATTTTTACTAGAAATGATGCTTCTCTCATTGTTGAGTTTAAAACAGTCATGAAAAATGAATTTGAAGTGACTGACTTGGGCTTCTTAAGATATTTTCTTGGAATTGAAGTAGACCAAAGTGAAAATGGTGTTTTCATTTCTCAAGATAAATATGTAGAAGTAGTGTTGAAGAGATTTAACATGTAAAACAGCAAGGCAGCTGTGACTCCAACTGTAATGGGGTTGAAATTGACCAAAGAAGACAGCAACAAGGATTTTGATCCGAAATTGTACAAGAGCATAGTTGGCACCCTTATGTACTTGACTACAACTAGGCTGGACATTATGCACGCTGTGAGTTTAATCTCCAGATTTATGGAAAGACCGAAAGAGACCCATTGGCACACAGCCAAGAGGATTCTAAGGTATGTAAATGGAATCAAGGGATTTGGTATTTTATACTCCTCTTCTGAAAGTTTCATGTTGACAGGTTACACTGACAATGATTGGGCTGGAAGTGTTGATGATAAGAAAAGCACATCAGGATATGTGTTTCATATGGGATCAGGAGCCATCTCATGGGCTTCTAAGAAGCAACCAATTGTGTCTTTGTCAACAACAGAGGCAGAGTATGTGGCAGCAACAGCAGCAACATGCCAAACAATGTGGCTGAGAAGAGTTCTTAGACACTTGTGTCATGAATAAGAAAATGGCACAACCATTTACTGTGACAATAGCTCAACAATAGCATTGTCTAAAAACTTTGTTTTTCATAAAAGAACAAAGAACATAGATACCAAATTTCACTTCATACGTGAATTGGTTAACAATGGTGAGATTGTTTTACAGCACTGTAGAACAGAGGATCAACTAGCTGACATCTTTACAAAACCATTAGCAAAGAAAAGTTTTGATCATTTCAGGAAATGCCTGGGTATGCAGCAGTTGAAATTAAGGGGGAGTGTTGGAATTTAATTCCAACTGCAACACAATAATTGCTGATCCGTAATCTGATCTTCTGTAGATATTTCAGATTATTCAATGCCGCAAAGTCTTCTGATATTTTGCACATTGATGAGCATTAAATGCATAGAATTTAATTCCCCTGCAACCGCCAACTTAATTTCTTGAGAAAGGCATCACCGCTTGCTGTAATTAATACACAGATAAGCGTTACAGGATATTTTGGTTATTTTATTGTTTAAACTCAGATATTTATTTTCTCTATAAATGTAATGAACAGTAGTTCTGTTTTTTTTTAAGAGAATGAACATCAGTTCAGTTTTGAGAGAAGGTTAGAAGAACAATAGTGAGTCTCTTCTGTAAACGCACAACACTGTTGTACCTGCAATTTTCCTGAGATAGTGAAAATTGGTTTCTGGAACTGAAGTGTTCCTTTTTGTAATCCCTCTGTCAAGAGGAAGACAAATTTGTATCAGCTTGTTTACTATTTATGAATACAAGTTTACTGTTTAGCTTGTTTACTGTTGTTGTTACACCAAGCGTCAAAATCACGTTGCTATTACACGGTAAGTCTAAAAGTGACTTGACATCAATTGTTTTACGTTGTTGTTACACCAAGTGTCAATCGTCTTACGTTGTAAGTCAAAAAGTGACTTGACGTCAAAAACACGTTTCCGTTACACCGTAAGTCAAAAAGTGACTTGACGTCAAAAATCACGTTGCTGCAACACCAAACTGTGTTGATGCAACACCGTTTCCAATAAGCGGTTTTCTGTTTTTCTGAGTTAAAAACAAAGTATAAAAACAGAGTGTTGTTCAGCGTTGCTGCAACACGAAATCTTGTTGCTGCAACACTATTTCCAGAAAATGATTTTTTCCAGTTTTCTGTGCAGAAACAAAGTAAAAACAGAGCATTTTTTTGTCTGTCTATTATGGAATTTAGCAGAAAATTCCAACAAGAAAAATCTAGTTTTTTGCTTTTCATAAATTAAACAAAGTTGTCTGTCCACACAAGATAGTAAAGCCCATGAGGTAGTAAAGCCCATGAGGTAAGTCATAGCCTAGAATCTTTGCACCACCCTTCCCCTGCATACGATGTGGCCTCTGCCAGCAAGGACATGTTGCTGAACAATTTCCCTTATTTCCTTAGAAATTGAGATTTCACCTTTCCAAAATATATTAATATATTGCATTCCATTTCCTTTTTCATATTATTTGAAATATATTATGTATGTTTTGATTTATTTCAATAAAATGGTATATTTTTGGTAAAATTGTATTTTTTCATTAAAATATGTTTTAGTATGTAAATGATTGGGTAACTTTAAAATTTGTAAATCATTTAGATTATATAAATTTCAAAACCGAAATTTATGATTAGAGTAAAATTCCAACAATTTTGAAAAAAAATCATTAATAACAATGATTTTCAAAATCTGAAATATAAATATACATAATCAAAATATGTGAAATAAAATATTATAACAAATGTCGCAGAGATAATTTAAAATATTATATAGTTTTTATTATTATTTAAATATATGTTTCGATAAGTATGTCTTTAATATGTAAAAGTCTAGAATGACTTTTGATAAATTAGATATACGACACTGATTATAATTACTTAATCCATGTGATATTGTTGTTATTTTTAAAAAATCACGAGGAATTTGTAGTATTTATTAGTATATATTTATTTTAATTTGGTGGTAAGGTGTTCCTCACCTCTTCTCTTACCTGTCTTACTATGATCCATCTGATCTGATGTTAGACGATTAAAATGTTTGCCACCGTTAATTTATAACTAAAATAATAATCGTTAGAAACTTAATATTTTTCTTAGCGCAACGAACCCTAGATTGAACGAAGGTAGATGACCATGGCTTGCATTGCAGAATATTGTCGTTCTCGAAGCGCAAAAAACCTCCTCTAGATGTTCCATCCCTATCTAACAAGATTCGTGCTTGGCCCCGCTAGAGAGGGTTCCCTGCTTGTCCCTGCCAATGCCCAGGAAGCGCGTCACTCACCTTCTTTAGGATGTGCATATTTCTAGATTTTCCTTTTGAGTGCATTTCGTTCTAGTCGCGTACTTGATTTATGCCCTTTACCATAGCACTTTTGATTAAATTTTTTCTTTGTTTGGCTATTCTGGTTATTTGTTGATATGCTTATTATTATCTTTGATTTTTGGATGAACATTTGGTGGGCTTTGTGCTTTCCTCTGCCTCACAATATACACAGCCACCAAGCTTCCTAGTGTGGCGGATCTACCTATTCCCAACATGGCCAATGTTTACAAACTGGGCATCTGCAACTGAGATGGTATTTGGCATGAATGATTGTCCGATAACCCCATGGCCAGTCGCAGAAGAAATTTCAGCTGTGAAATCTCATGACTGCTCCAGAGGAGGCTGAGGTGTAACCAAATCGTCAAGGTCCAAGATGAATTCTCGCCATTTCTAATTTGTTATTATAGTGAGTTCCTTAACAAGTTAAGAAGTCCTTTGTGACAATGGTTGTGAAAGGAAAGAGCATAGACTTGTACAACAAAGGAACCTCACTTCTCGAGTAGCACAACTAATCATTACCAGAAATCTTCCTCTGCCAGGGGGTTTCAAATCTCAAACAATACTTACATAGCAACAGTCAACTTGAGCTTCTATTTCTTCAAAATCAGCAGGATCTAGGACAAGAAGTCCTCAATATCTATTTTTTTTTTCCAATTTACAGTGAAAAAGAGTTGTCTACAATCACACCAGATCACCACCCACCTTCTTAAGGTTGTGCATATTTCTAGATTTTCCTTTTGAGTGCATTTCCTTTTGTTTTCTTACTCGATTTATCACTTTTACCATAACGCATTTGATTAAAAATTTTCTTTGTTTGGTTACTCTGGTTATTTGTTGATATGCTTATTATTATCCATTCTTTTTGGACAAACATTTGGTGGGCTTTCTGCCTTTCCTCTGCATCACACTATACACAATGACCAAGCTTCCTAGTGTGGTAGATCTGCTTGTTCCCAACAAGGCCAATCTTTACAAACTGCAGAATGAGATCAGGGCATGGCCCATGTATCTGCCAAATATGGCAAAACTGAAGGTAGAATTGGGGTCGTCTTTGCCTAACTGGGTTGGCAATTGTATTCCAGGAAACTTCTCAGTAGAAAATTGGAAATTGTATTTGGCACATTGGATTTTTAAGTTGATTCAATGTTATTTCAATCTTAGACTTCTAAGATATTCTAAGAATGCATAGACCTCAGAATGGCATTTTTCATACGTCTCTGGGTCTTGTTATCATGCAACAACCAATAGCACATCATACCTTATTACCACAGTCGATCCCATTGCACATCATGTATTATTTTCCAGCTTAATCCCTAGCACATCTTTGCAAAATACAATCTAAATTATTATTGCATATTTTTTTATGATTCAACGAAGAAAAGATTTTATTGACTAGAAAACCAACACATCAAGAAACAACATGGAATTCTAGACTCCAAACTTCAACAACTTCCACAACTATCCTAGTGTTTGAGATTTACACTAAATAAAGAGGGAAAGAAAACTCAAAAAAATAGATTGGGAGTGATGTCCTAAGTCGTCGGAGAGTCCTGTAATAAAATCCTAGATTGATGCCCTTAGAAAAGTATTTTCCCAAATTGATCTCAACTATCTAAACCATAACTGACCACAAAAAACTGCTTATTCACTAAGATCCAAAAAAAGTACTATCTTGTAAATCACAATTCCCCCTTCCACCAGCTTGAGAATACTCTTCTTCTTATCTGGTCTATGTGGTGGAAAGTTAGCCATATGGTGATGGAGGCCTTTCTAGCAGGGTTCAACAACACAGCTAATATGTGTTAATTGTAGATTATAGAAAAAGATGGAACTAGTCTCTATGTTTACGCAGAAAAAGGGATCTGATATGTGTTAGCCTCCTTATAGGTCCTTTAATAGTCTACTATAATATCGATTTGATCAAACTAATACCAGGATTGAACTATGATACTGGAGGTAGTGTCAGATATGACTTATGCACAATGCTAGATAACGACTCCTAAGTTTAAGTACCAATCTCGGTAGTTAACTTGAATCACAATTCAGTGTGCATGTGTTTATGGGTCGTTGCAGATTCACTACATACAATAGAGAATAGAGTTTGGTATAATTGTCTATAGAAATACACATACAATGATATGATATGTTCTTGAAATTTACAATTACAGAGTGCATGATCCCTCAGCCATTAAAGCTTTGAAGATTAACATTCTTATATGTCTGCAATGTGCATAGGTATTTACAATTCTAAATATCACTTGATTTCGTTCTAGACCTTGACTTCTAACTCACTCTGAACTGGAAATCGTTAACATCATTTAACAACTATCTTCCTTGCACCTCCATTTGGACAGAAGAATTTATATAATTAGGTTGTTATTTTTCGAGTTTGATTTTGGTTACAACAACTTCCAATTTTACACCTATCATTGCCATGATGATTGAGTTTCCCATTACTTAAAGCCTTTGTTGATTGAGTCCACTGAATGAGCCAAGTTCATGTTAGCTTTGGTTGAGTTGATAGAAAATTGTATAGTGGAGTTGATATCAACTAAGGTCTAGCTGTAGAATTACCAAACTGAGTTGAAGTTGGCTTAGGTAGACATACTAGGTCAAACATACATCTTTGTTATTACTTCTAGAGCAAAAAGCTACTCACGAAACACAATAGAAATATATTATATGAATAGAAGAGAAATGCAGAAAAGTATGTTCTCAAATTTATTGTTCACAACCTTACATTCACCATCTCAGAACAATAAAGCAATAATGTTAATTTCATATAGAAAAGTCTATAATAGAGCAATACAAACTTACAATGGTTCCATATAATTCTTAGTGCATGTCACTAGAACTCAAGCTTCTCTTGCAATATTTGGCTTGAAGGATTATTTTCATTAATATACATAATTTAAGAGTTGAAAAAATTCAAACACAATTCTTGTTTCTCAACTAGTTGATACCCTTTTATATCTATTCTCATCGACGCCTTGTGATCTCCTCGAATTCCTTCTTGTCAGTTATGAAATTTTCATTTAAATAGGATATTTTACAGCAAGGATATGCCTTTGGTTGGGGCCATAGGCTACCATGTGCCTTATCATCCAGAGAGGATGACCATACATCATGTTGAGAGGATATTCCTATTATGCACTTGAATATCAATTGCTTAAAGGAAACTTCATAAGGTATCAACTATTTGGGAATAGGCTCCACACCACTTTTGAGTATGTTGAGATATAAATTAATCAAATTTATCTCATTTGAATGGTTTGCAATGTATTCCTTTAATATCTCCTTGGATATCCTTGAGGTCATTCCAATAGCAGTCCCTTTATCTTTGATAATTGCCTCTAGGTCATTGAAATATTTAGCTATAGGTATGGATGAATTCATGTCTCCAAGTGGGGGAACAGAACATCTTTCTATTAATTTCTCATCATCTAGGGGCAGGTATTTACAATTATTTATCGAGGCAACGATATCTTTCTCGAAGGATGCACTTGTGGATATGAAATTTGCTAGAGTTGTATAGTTTCATTCACTCTCCCTTTCAATAATTCAAGGAAGATCATCAGGTGTATCCTTTTCCTTTGCTTACCATTTCTTTAGTATATTTGATGCTCATTTGGGCCTCATATAATATCACTTTTTTGTCTTTGATGCCAAATAAGTGAGGAATTGAGTAGGGTAGCCTTGAAATTTTTGAAGATTATTATGTATAAACCTTTGGGCGGTACTTAGTTCATATTGTAGTTGAAAAGTGAAAGCTTTGAGCTTGGGCAGGCTAGTCATGTTTGTTTTATAATGGGCCACTTCCTTCTCTAATTGATCTATCTTTTGTTTGTAGCCCTTTATTTCCTTGACCATATTTTTTATGTTAAATTCGGAAGCCTTAGTGAGAACAACACTTGTAGAAGTTGTGGCAATTGGATTGGTTCTTGCATTTGCAATCAATGTAGTCTCAGTAGTCATTATTAGATTTGGGACACTAAGTAATTTGGGTTTCTTGTGAGTTTGTTTCACCACCAATCCTTTTGTGTAATTGAAGGAAAATGCTTTTGGAATTGCGACTGCTTCAAACTTTTATGGGTGAAATTTTCTACATTGAGCTGGCTTAAAAGGAAATGATGTCCTGTGATAGATGGCCTTGGGGATTCAATAGATGTTTTGGTCAGTGTGCATGTGTTTATGCACCCTTTTAGATTCACTACTTACAATAGCCAATAAAGTTTGGTATAATTGTCTGCAGAAATACACATACAGTGATATGATATGATCTTAAAATGTATAATTACAGAGTGCATGATCTCTTAGACATTAAATCTTTGAAGAGTATCATTCATATATGTCTTAATAGGTATTTATAATTCTAAATATCTATTTATTTCATTCTAGACCTTGATTGCCAACACACTATGAACTGGAAATCCTAAACATCATTTAACAGTTATCATCCTGCACCTCCATTTGGACCGAAGAATTTATATAAACAGGTTGTTAGTTTTCCAATTTGATTTTTGTTACAACAGCTTCCAATTATACACCTGTCATTGCCATGCTGATTGAGTCGCTTGTTACTTAAAGCCTTTGTTAATTGAGTCCACTGAATGAGCCAAGTTCATGTTAGCTTTGGTTGAGTTGATGTAAAATCATGTAGTGGAGTTAATATCAACTAAGGTCTAGTTGTAGATATTTTGGTTACAACAACTTCCAATTCTACACCTATCATTGTCATGATGATTGAGTTGCATGTTACTTAAAGCCTTTATTGATTGAGTCCACTGAATGAGCCAAGTTCATGTTCTCTTTGGTTGAGTTGATGTAAAATCATGTAGTGGAGTTGATATCAACTAAGGTCTAGCTATAGAATTACCAAACTGAGTTGAAGTTGGCTTAAGTAGACATACAAGGTTAAACATACATTGTTGTTATTACTTCTAGAACAAAAATCTACTCAAGAAACACAATAGAAATATATTATATGAACAAAAGATAAATGCAAAAAACTTTGTTCTCAAATTTATTGTTCACAACCTTACATTCACCATCTCAGAATAGTAAAGCAAGAATGTAAATTCCATATAAAAAAGTCTATAATAGAGCAATACAAACTTGTCAGAGTACGCACAGCAGAAACATAAATAAATCATACGCACAGTAGAAATCATGAGACAACAAATTTAATGTGGTTCACCTAACCAATCTGGGCTACATCCACCAAACGAAGGCATCCGCAATCTTATTATTCAACAGGATATTACCACACATAATTTTGTACACCCTCTTAGCACAAATATCCTCTACGGGCTTACATTTTATGGCTAGGAGTAGAAAACTAAATCATAAATTCTCTCAGAACAAATATAGGATGCAATAACTCCTCCTCAGGAATAATTCGAGCTAACTTAGCTACAAATCCTATTTTTGTCACATACATGATATTTTTTCCAAAATTAATTAACAGAAAAATCTCAACAATCTCCACCTTGACAACAATTAGCCTGATACCCTATTCCTTTATTATTTTATCTTTTCTGCAAGCCAAGAGAAGCCAGACACCAACATAGCTTCTCTAACAAAACTGGTTTCATGAACATGTCTACACAATTTTCCTTTGTATGAACATTTTCAAGAGAGACTCCCCTTTCAATGATAACCTGTCTTACAAAATGGTACTTGATAGGTATATGCTTTGATTTACTATGATAGGCCGGATTCTTAGCCAAATGAATTGCACTTTGACTATCACAAAATAACTTGATATTGTCCTGTACCCTACCAAACTCACCAAACAAACCTTTCAACCAAATCGCTTCTTTGCAAGTATGTGAAGCAACTATGTATTTTGCTATAGTAGTGGATAAAGCAACAATGTTCTGTAGCTTTAACATCCAGCTTATATCTCCACCTGCAAGAGTAAATACATACCCTGATGTTGACCTTCTCTTATCCAAATCACCTGCAAAATCGGAATCAACATATCCGCAAACAAATTCACTACTCCTGTTATAAGTGATGCAATAATCACTTATGCCTTTAAAATAACAAAGCACCCATTTCACCGCTGACCAGTGTTCTTTTCCTGGATTTGCCATATACCTGCTCACAACCCCAACTGCATGTGAAATATTTGGTCGAGTACAAACCATCGCATACATCAAACAACCTACTACATTGGCATATGGAATTCGAGACATATATTCTTTTTCTTCATTTGTATTAGGACATAAACTAGAAGAAAGCTTAAAATGGGAAGCTAAAGGGACTGAAGCAGGCTTCACATTGTTCATACCAAACCTCAAAAGTATTTTCTCAATATACTTCTATTGTGATAGCTAGAGCTTACCATTGCTCCTATCTTTGAAAATCACCATGCCCAAAATATGTCTTGCTGCTCCTAGATCTTTCATATCAAATGTCTTAGCCATCTGAGCCTTTAACCTGTTAATCTTTATTATGCTTTTGCTTGCTAAAAGCATATCATCAACATACAACAGTAAGATAATGAACATGGCATTACTTAATTTCTTAAAGTAAACACAATGATCATATTCACTTCTTATATAATTTTGACTCATCATGAAAGAATCAAATTTCTTGTACCATTGTCGAGGTGACTGCTTCAGACCATACAATGAGTTCTTGAGCCTGCAGACAAATTTCTTGTTACGATTTTGAGCAAACCCTTCCGGTTGTTCCATGTAAATATCCTCATCTAAATCTCCATGTAAAAAAATAGTTTTAACATCTAGTTCCTGTGATTATAAATCAAGTAAAGCAACTAATGCTAATACAATTCAAATTGAAACAATTTTTACAATTGGTGAAAATATCTCATGAAAATCAATGTCTTCTTTCTGAGAAAAACCTTTTGCGACCAGCCTTGCTTTGTACCTGTCCTTTGTATCATCACCACCCCTTTTCAATTTGTAAACCCATTTACATCCCACAGTTTTTCTGCCTTTAGGAAGTTCTACCAGATCCCATGTGCCATTCTTGAGTAATGCCATCATCTCGTCCTTCATAGCTTCTTTCCACTTTTCACTTTTAGAACCTTCTACAACTTCCTGATAGCATAAAGGTTCATCATCATTAGCAGTTAAAGCAATTGAAGTAACATAATCATCATACCTTTTAGGAGGACTTTTGATTCTTGTGGACCTCCTTAAATATGTTTCTGGTACTTCCACAATTTGTTGATTATTATCTATAGGAACTTCTTCATGATCTGCATCTCAAACATGTTCATGATCTACATCTGAAACTTGTTCATGATCTGCATCTAAAACTTGTTCATCTTGACTATCATCAGTATTTCAACTGGTTTCAAACTGAATGTGTTGAATCTTAGATACATTATCCTGTTTTAATTTATCATCTACATCTGGATTTTCAAGTGAAGATTCATTAAATTTAACATCTCTGTTAATGATGATCTTGTGAGTAGTAGGATCCCACAATCTATATCCCTTAGTCCCATCACCATATCCAACGAAGATATATCTTTTTGATTTAGGATCTTATTTAGAACGCTAATGTTTCAGAACTAGAGCATATGCATCACAACCAAAAACTTTAAGTTTAGAATAATCACAAGGATGACCTTTCCATACCTCTTGAGGAATTTTGCATCCTATTGTAGTTGATGGTGACCAATTTATCAAATAGCAAGCTGTAGAAACCAATTTTGTCCACAATTTCTTCTGCAAATTGGTGTTACTAAGCATACTTGTTTCTCTTTCTAAAAGAGTCCTATTCATGCGTTTAACAACTCCATTTTGTTGAGGAGTATATACATTGGTTTTATGTCTTTCGATCCCAGCGTCCTTGCAATAATTATCAAATTCCTTTGAAGTAAACTCACCACCATTGTTTGTTCTTAAACATTTAATGGTTCTTCCAATCATGTTTTCAACTAATGCTCTCAACTATTTGGAAACTATGAATAAATCAGACTTCTTCTTTAACATGTAGACCCACACTTTTCTAGAAAAATCATCAATAAAAGATACAAAATATGATGATCCTCCATATGAGGTTGTAGGAGATGGACCCCAAACATCATAATGGATATAATCAAGGATTCCCTTACTAGTATGTTTTCCAGTTTTAAACTTCTGCTTGCTTTGTTTTCCAAATAGACAATGTTTGTAGAAATCTAACTTAACAGACTTTAAATTAGGAAGTAACTTACGATCAGATAAAATCTTTAAACCTCTTTTGCTCATATGGCCCGACCTTTGATGCCATATAGAATTATTTCGTTTTCAGATACTATAGAAACATGATCTGACTCTGTTCTTCCTTCTAACTGAAAAAGATTTCCAACCTTCTTTGCTTTAATTACTAGTAAAATTCCTTTATAAACTTTCATTACTCCACCTTGAATAAAAGTTTTATATCCATTAGTGTCTAGTACTCCTAGTGAAATGAGGTTTTTTCTTAGTTCAAGTACATGTCTTACATCAATTAGAATTTTATTTGTCCCATTAAACATTTTAAGCTAGATGCTTCAAATTCCCACAATGTTACATGTGACATCATTTCCCATGTAAACTACTCCATCATTGATTGATTTATAAGTTTTGAACCATTCTCTATGAATGCACATGTGATTTGATGCACCAGAATCTAACAACCAACATTGATCATGATTAGACAAACTAAATGATAACACTTCATCACTCATACCTGAAATGGATGCCAAACCTATATTTGTCGTGTTTTCTTCGTTCTTCTTCGTCGAAGAGTCTTCTTTGGATGTTTGCTGTCTCTTCCAATAGTCCTTCTTCAAATGTCTGGATTTGCCACAAAATCAACATTTTACCTTACTCTTCTTCCCTTTCAATTTTGAACGTGAGTTGTTGTGTTTACTGAAGCGTCTTTCTTTAGAACGACCTCTGACCATCATTGCTTCTGATGTAGAGGTTTCTAAATTTGACCTCTTCCTTGTTTCTTCAGAAAACAAAGCTCCAACAACATCATCAAACTCAAGGGTTTCTGATGAACTAAGACTTATAGAAGTAACAAAATGATCCCATGACTCGGGAAACGAGCATAATAAAGTTATAGCTTTATCTTCTAATTCAAATTTTACTTCTATACTTTCTAACTACACCAGGAGAGTATTAAAGGTATTCAAATGATCAGTAATAGATGTACCTTCCTTCATGCGCAAACTGTATAACTGTCGCTTCAGAAGAATACTATTGGTTAAGGATTTTGTCATGTATAGCTTTTCAAGCTTTGTCCACAAACCAGTAGCAATTTTCTTTGACACGATGTTAAACGAAACATCACCCACCAAACACAGTTGAATGTCACTCAATGCTCTTTCATCCAAGTCACTCCATTCATCATCTGTCATGGTGTAAGGCTATTTGGCTTTTCCCAGCAAAGCCTTCGCCATGCCTTGTTACACAAGTAGATCATACATCTTCACTTTCCATATCTCGAAGTTGTTTTTTCCATTGAACTTCTTGATCTCAAATCGAGCACTTTGAGTTTTTGCCATGTTGTGTCACACAAAATCTCCAAAATAAATAAAGTTTTTATTTACGAAACTGCCCTACATCAATAAAATGCCTTTGCCTTACAATATAATGCCTTTACCTTATCTTAAAATGCCTTTGTCGTATCATGTCATGGGATATTACAATTTCAAAAAAAATCCGAAAACTAATACATATAATGCCTGTCGTTTCACCAAGGCACGGGAGAAATGTAACAAGTCCAGGAAAAAAGTGAAAGGAAATCACTAGCAAGTTCGCCTACTAGTTATGGGTCCTTCAAATGGATTTAAAAATGCATATAGACATACCACATATGCTCCAACAACTTGAAGACTATACACCCAAGTTTAGAGCTAATCAAATCCGGACGTTTTCTTCTCCACAACGAATAACAAGAGCATGAGCGACGCCTCTAGGACATTGTTATTAGAGCGTTGAGTTGAAAGATTGAACAATATCATTATGATCACATTAATCCTGTTGTCATCACTGCAGCGGCTACCAGCAAACACAACATATTGTAATTTTTAAATTTTAATGTGAAATATTCGTTCACCATCTTCTCCAGATAAAATCATTTTCAGCGGGCTGCATTATCTCCAGCATCAATGACCTCATGTACCGTTTCTTTTACACACAACTCTCAAAGCTCATCGAACAGGTCAGCGTTCGAAGCTTGAAACGCTTGCAAAGCACATATTTCGAGCAAGGAAGGGCCAAAAAGATCTATCTTAGAGCTAAATCACACAGGTAGGAGAAAAAGAAAATGATGGCCAGCCATCGCGACTTTCTGATACAACCACGACGCTATGACTTTCTAGGGTTCAGCTCCTGGAGCCGTATCATGACCCTGCACAACATCCACGTTGTCATCCGCATCGGCCATTTGTCTCTTCTCTGTCTCCTTCAAAGAGTTTTTAAAATTACTGAAAGCTTTGATACCAATTGTTAGAGTATGCACAGCAAAAACATAAATAAATCATACGCACAGTAGAAATCATGAGACATCAAATTTAACAAGGTTCACCCAACCAATCTGGGCTACATCCACCAAATACAGGCATCGACAATCTTATTATTCAATAGGAGATTACAACACATAATTCCTTACACCCTCTCAGCACAAATATCCTCTACGGGCTTACATTTTATAGCAGGGAGTAGAAAATTGAATCATAAATTCTCTCACAACAAATATAGGATGCACTAACTCCTCCTCAGGAATAACTGGAGCTAACTTAGCAACAAATCCTATTGTTGTCACATACATGAGATTTTTTCCAGAATTAATTAACAAAAAAATCTCAACAAAACTTACAATGGTTCCAAATAATTCTTAGTGCATGTCACTAGAATTCAAGCTTCTCTTGCAATATTGGCCTTGAGGGCTTCTTTTCATTCAAATTCATAATTTAAGAGTTGACAAAATTCAAAAATAATTCCTGTTTCTCAACCAGTTTATTCTGTTTTATATTTATTTTCATCATTGCCTTGTGAACTCTTGGACTTCCTTCTTGGCAGTTATGAGATTTTGATTTAAATACAATATTTTACACCAAGGATTTGTCTTTAGTTGGAGCCATAGGTTACCATGTGCCTTATCATCTAGATAGGTTGAGCATACAACATGCTGAGAGGAGACTCTTCTCTTGCAATATTGGCCTTGAGGGCTTCTTTTCATTAAAATTAATAATTTAAGGGTTGACAAAATTCACACAGAATTCTTGTTTCTCAACTAGTTGATTCCCTTCTATATCTATTCTCATCGCTCCCTTGTGAACTCTTGGACTTCCTTCTTGGTAGTTATGCGCTTTTGATTTAAATACAATATTTTACACCAAGGCTTTGTCTTCAGTTTGAGCCATAGGCTACCATGTGCCTTATCATCCAAATAGGCTAACCATACATCATGCTGAGAGGAGATTCCTATTATGCAGTTGAATATTAGTTGCTCAAAGGAAAATTCATAAGATATCAACTATTTGGGAATAGGTTCTGCACCATTTTTGAGTGTGCTGAGATATAAATTAATCAGATTTATCTCATTTGAATGGTTTCCAATGTATTCCTTTAATATCTCCTTGGATATCGTTTGTTTGTATCCCTTTATTTCCTTGACCATATTTTTGATGTTAAATTCAGAAGCCTCAGTGAAAAAAACACTTGTAGAGTTGTGGCAATTGGGTTGGTTCTTGTATTTGTAATCAATGGAGTCTCAGTAGTGATTGTGAGCTTTGGGACACTAAGTAATTTGAGTTTCTTGTGAGATTGTTTTACCACACATCTTTTTGTCTAATTAAAGGCAAATGTTTTTGGAATTGTAACTACTTTAAACTTTGATGGGTGAACTTTTCTACATTGAGTTGGCTTAAAAGGAAATGGTGTCCTGTGATAGATGGCCTAGGGCATTGAATAGATGTTTTAGGATTTGATCCTTACATACATAGGCTCTGAATCTCTAGCTTCCTCCTTTTCTTTTCCTTTTCGTCTTGCTTGCTATTACTTCATGGCTTCTTCTAATCTATACATGTCAATTTTTTCCTTAATTGCTTCCATTTTTATTTTGATTCTAGTCTCCTTATTCATTGTAGCTTCCTTTTCCTTTGTTTTTTTCATTGTATTTTCCTTTTCCAATTCCTCTTATCTTTTCCACGTTTTTCATTGTGACGAATTCTGGATCCTATATCATCTAGTGATGTGGCCCTTTTATAGATCTCTTCTTCTCCGTAGACTTAAGGCCATTTGTACTTGCAGGAAACCTACTACGTTTAGAGGATCATCTCTTCTGAATATTTTTTCAGAAGCAACATGAACTTTGTCTTTTGTAATTGCATCTCTCACATCTTTATGCTCCTATCTATCATGGAAATATTTTGCTTTTGTAATCTGTCTATTTCTTGTATAACGTCATCAAGATCTTGTTGTAGTAGTATTGTAGTTCAATTTCATGATTAGTAGTTTGTAGCCTTCTTCCTCCTTTTCCCATTTTAACATGCTTGCCAAAAAGTGAGCACAAGAAACACAAGATGTCAGATACAACTGATCGTGCACCCATCGTCCATACAACAATAATAAAGGTGTTGAGAAACCCCTTTCATACACCTTTAATTTAAACTTTTTACCCTGACTTTGAATCAAACTCAACTTGTCATCTCTTCAAATATTTTAACTCACTCATTAAACTTGGACTTACTAAGACACTCATCAACTATTACGGACGAGGATCACTCATTAACCCATTCTTAAAAAATATCTCAACATAGAATCTTTACCTTAAATCATGTTCTACCCATTACATTAATGACTTTACAAACATTTTTTTACATAAATACCATTCCATTACTATTCAACTCACACTCACTAACTTTTATAATAATAGAAATTATATGGCGATTTTATATGATTTTTACTAATCCCATTACTTTGATCTTATGACCAATGTCTCCACCCATAAAATGTCTCCACTTTTAGGTGAGATCCCATAAAATCTCATTATAACCATAACCACCAAATATGATCATAAATTATACCTTTGTTTAGAGAGTGCTACCACGTTAATTCTTTATTGAATTAATATTATTATGACCTTTTTCTTCTCAACTTTCTCCGAACCTATTGAGTAGAAGAGCACCTTTTTCTTCTCAATTTTCTCGGAACCATTAGAATTGAGTAGCAGAGCATTAAACGTGGAGGAGAAATCTGATGTTGTAGACCTAAATACTTCGTTTCTGCTGCAGAAGCGGCGAGCACTGTAGCTGGGACTCGCTTGCATTTGCGAGTTTAGAGTGTAATTTTCATGGGTCAATGCAGTGGGTATAACTGCATTCTCTGCATTTTGAGGCATCTGCAGCTGAGATGGTAGTTGGCATGAATGATAGGGCGATAACCCCATGGCCATAGAAGAAATTTCCGCTGTGAAATCCTATGACTGCTCGGGAGGACGCGAGGTGAAACCAAGTCATCAGGTTTCAAGATGAATTCTCCAATTCTAATTTGTTATTAAAGTGAGTTCCTTATCCAGTTAAGAACTCCTTTATGCCTATGGTTGTCAAAGGGAAGAGCATAAATCTATACAACAAAGTAACCTCACTTCTCCGACAACACGGCTAATCTACACCATAAATCTTCCTCTGCCAAGGGGATTCAAATATCAAACAATACTTACATAGCAACAGTCCGCTTTGAGCTTAGGTAAATCTAAGCCTTCCAGGAGAAGAAGAATGAATCTTCGTTTCCCAATGCCCCCTCTGCATACATATGCTATGCCTATGGATATATTTTCCCCTTTGCAAATTTCGAAAGGTATCAAAATTGTTTCTTAGCATTAGTGTGATAGGTGAAGTTTAAGTGAGGTTTAAATAGACATGCATTTTAGTAAAAAACTAAAAATATAAAAAATTACTTAGACACATGTTTTATTGATATCTATAAAAACAATTGAAAACCATGAGCAATTCAAACAAAAACTTCATAAGCATTTGCTACATTACAAAGTTGCATTTATGGACAGTAGCCATCAACCAACCTATGTTATCCTTATATAAAACAATATAGCACTGAAACATCATTCCCAATTCTGGTTATGACTGTAGATATATTTCACACAAAGGTATTTTCTATTTTTGAAAGACATTTTCCTTACTCATTTTCAATTTCAATGATTCTTTGTATGTCACAATGTTTTTCAAATTTATGTCTTACGACGTTTGCTTTGCAACATCTAGTGCAATTGCTAGTATATATATTATAAATAGAGTGAGATCGAATTTACTAAATGTTTTTCTAATATATATATAATGTGTCTATTTTTTTTTATTATTATAAAAAGAATTATATATTTTTATATATATATTATTGTAATATTTTAGTTATAAAGAATTTGGGTTGAGAAGTTTTATTTTAAAGTATAGAAGAAATGTTGCAACTTAGTATTAATTTAGTATAAAAAAATTGTTAATAGTAAAGTATTAGATCAAAGAGATATTAAATAAAATGTTTCAACAAAGTATTGCTTTAAAAATATTAATAAAGAAACATGATGCTCATTAAATTAAAAGTAATAAAAATGAGAAAGTTTGTTGAATTAAATTTGTTGTGTTTGGATTATCAAAGAGATGTTACAGAATTTGTGAGTGAGTGTAAGATGTATTTGTAAACTATATTTAAATTATACGAGGTAATGGTTGTAAAATGACAAGTTAAATAAAAAAAATTAACAATAAAATCTAATTTCAACTTAATTTAAGAACGAATAAAAAATAAACCTAATAAATGGATTTCCATTTAGTATATTGTAATTTTTTTTATTAATAAAATTACAAACATGTGTTTTTTTTAATTAAAAAATTATAATATATATATCATATGAAAATAAATTTAAATAATAATAATTCATATTTGTAACATTGATTTTTAGAATATATAATTATCAAACATATAAAAAGTTCATAAATTTAACTAGAAAACATATAAAAATTTCAAATTTACATTATCTTTTCATTTTAAAAAATCACTAGTCAAGTCGAGGGTCTTGGATAGATGTTGATCGACAATCTATTAAGGGACCCTTTGATTTAAGGGCACCGGTTCAAGTCAGTGTGATATATTGGACATGTTGACAATGTAGTCAAGCTTACAAAAAAAATTACATGTCAAAGTCAAATGGGTATACTTTGGGTGGTAGGGAGGAATCCCTATTATCCTCCCCACTAGGTTCTAGTCCGAACAAGATTGACATGCTTGCTCCTTAGGAGTCATTTCTACATGAATGATAATCAACTCATGTAGACAAGAGTGGGCTTTTAGTGGGTGTAATTGGTAAACCACTCTAAAAAATAAATTATAAGTAAAATAAAAGTGACAAACTCTCTCTCTCTCTATATATATATATATATATATATATATATTATATAATATATATTATATATATACATATATATATATACATACATACATTAAACACACACACACAAACACATATACATATATATATATATATACATACATACATACATACATATACATACATACATAATATATATATATATATATATATATATATATATATATATATATATATATATATATATATCATGGTTTTAATAAAACTAAAAACTAGCTTAGCAATATGAATTAAATAGTTAGTAAAATTAGATAATATCAAAACAATTACTACATAATACATCTTAGTTGCTAAAATAAATAATAATAAAAAACCATAAAAACTAACTAATATCTATTGTTATTATTATTATTAAATAAATAATAAAAAGAAATTAATATATAAGCTAAACATGTAGACATTTAAAATAACATGGAAAAAAAATATGATGTTTATGGTTAGTCCTTTGCCAAGGTTAAACCCTTTTTCCTTCAATCCATTATGAGCATCCATAAGCTACTCTCCCCTTTCCCTTGTATCCTTAGTGGAGAATTGAACCTTATCAAGTCCGTGGATGAGGATCGAGGAGCTATAAGATGGCTTGATGCAGATTCAATTCTATTTCAAGAAACAATGATGGATTCTTACCTAGTCATCCTTCAAACTATAAATGGTACATGTACCTGGAACAATAAAATTGAAGGGGCACAACAAGTGGCTTCAAAACTTGATTGTTCTTAGTAATGGAATCCATTATGACATAACAGATTTTTTTGGAAGTATCTGTTCTTCCAAGTCACAACTTAGACCATTGACCTATATGTCTAAATATAGACATTAAGTCTCAACCCCACAATAATCCTTTTCGATTTCAAAAGTTCTACATAGAAGGAACATCTATATACAAACTCCAACGTAAACTTACATACATTAAATGGTAGCTCAAAAGTTGGATTAAAACATATTTTGACAACATTCTCAAGGAAAAACACACACTAGAATAGAATATGGAAGAAATTCAACTTGAGTCAACCCTAAATGGTTGGTCAGAGACAGTAATTAAAGAAGAGATTGCCACTCCCACTCATCTAGATGAATTATGGAAACAAGAAGAAATTCACTAGCAATAGGGGAAGTTTTACTAGCTCAAAGAGGGGAGAAAGACACTACATTTTTCTTAAATCCATCCTTCACCATTCCCATAATGACTTCATATTCTCCCTCTAAAATCATAAGAGAAAAATAGTTGGATCACTTGGAGATAGCGTAGAAGCTTAATTGCTTCTCTCAATATATGCTTGCAATTCTCATTAACGACAAGGTATAGGTGATCCAAAACATAACCAAGAACATCAACTCTTTACACAAGCCTAAATAAAATGAGGCTTTGCTCAAACCAATTTCTTTTGAGGATGTAGAAGAAAAAAATAATGTCATTCCAAGCAACAAGGCGCCTAAACCAAATGACTTGAGTATATAATTATTTTAGAGTTGTTAGCCCATAGTGGGACATGAACATTGGAAAGTGATGGTGGAGTCCTGATAGACAAGTTATCTTAAAATCACTAGAATGTTACCTTTATCACTCTGCTACAAAGAAAAGACAATGTGGAGGATCCCAATGGATATGGAACCATTTCTCTTTGTAATTTCATATACAAGTCCACACAAAAATCATTTCCAATATATTCAAACCTCTTCTTCTAAATCTCACCCCTCAAGAGAAAATAGATTTTGTTCAAGGTCTCAAAATATTAGATGGCATCATGGTTTCCCATGAAACCATACACTCTTTGAAAATCTCCATGAAACCTAGAGTATTGCTCAAATTAGATCTCTCAAAAGCCTTCGATAAGCTAAGATGGTTTTATTTATATAACATTATCAAAGAATTTGTTTTTAACCAAAATTAGATAGATTAGATAGATTGGATCAATAACCTTTTATCATCCACCCTCTTTTCTATATTGACTTCAATGGATCTCATTCCACCCATTTCAAATCCCCTTGAGGCACTAGGAAGGGTGATCTTCTCTTGGATTTAATATTCATATTAGCAGTGGAAGGGTTGGGGAGGGCTTTTAAAGTAGCTGATTTAGATAATAAACTCAAATCTTTATATCCATTCTGAGATGATTTACCATGAACTCATCAACAATTTATTGATGACACTATGGGTATGGGCACTCCAACTATCCATGAAGAATGAGAGATCACACAAAATTTGGAAGAGTTTTTTCAACCCTTAGGCATAGAAATCAATAAGACTAGATCCCATATTTTCTTCTTTAATACTTTGATTACTCTCTAGAGGCACATTGCTAGAATTTTGGGATTCTAAAAAGGAAAACTCCAATCAATGTACTTGGGCACCAAATTAGCACATAATTACCTCAAATGGAACCTCTAGGAGGAGATAATATCCAAAATTAACAACAAACTAGTCGGTTAGGCTTTTCATTTCCTAAATGTTGCTAGAATACCATTATTATTGAAAGTGATCCTCCAATCCCTACCCAGAAATTTATGTTCAACACTCTTGGCTCCAACCTCTATCCCATAGGAACTTCCTCGAATAGGAACCTCACCCAATTTCAAAACCATCCAACAATCCAAAGATCATCCAAATAATGTAACCCCATCACACGATGTCTATCTGGAAATGGGAAGCAAAGGATGAAACCATTGTCACACCTAGAAAAACACATGTTAATGAGAACAAGAGAACAAAATAAACACATGCACGTACCATGAATTTACAAATCAACTAGGAAATTGCACATGTAACCTATTACCTAGAAGTATTCTTGTTGAAGTTTCTAGATCCAACTTTTCCTTGCTTGTCATTTGCTTTCCCTATCCTTCCTTTCCTTCCTTTCATTGTTTTCTCCTCTTATTGTTCTTCTCTCTTTGAAACCAATTCCAAAGCCAAATTTACAAAAGATTAACCAACAAAAGTTGTGAACTAATCATTAGAAGCCTTTTTATTATTGAGGCATATATTTTCTTCAATTTCCTCTATTTTTCCTTCAAGTTTCATCTCATGAACACCTGTGACCTTTCATCTCCCTATTCTCTTATTTTACTTTATTTTCATAAAATAAAATGCCAATTAATGTCTCTTTTCCTTTGCCAATGCCTTTGTGAATTTCTCTTAGCCATAATAAACCAAATGAACACTGACTTGGATGTTTTACTCAACTTCTGGCTTGGAATACATGACCCATGACCTTGGTCTTATTCCTACCTTTATTAAATTTATTCTATGAACTTTTAACGCGGAGTTGTTACAACCACATGCCCAAAAACCATCTCTCACTTCACAATCAAAATATTTTATAATATTGTTCTTTCAAATTTAATTTTTTTACATCTTAGTCCCGAGATACACTCTCTAGCCTAGTATGGACGAGATGTTCTAATGTCTTGTTATGTTATGTTATCTAAAGATTTTGACTGGGTCAAATTACTTAAAAATAAAAATAAAAGAATTAAATTATTAATTGAACATTCTGAGTTAAATTACATTAAAAATAAAACATAATAAAAAAAAAAATAAAAAAATAAATAAAAATAAATAAAATTATTATTAATAATTAAACTAGCCTGGATCCATCATAACTCCAAATGTATCAAGAGCCGAGAGGGATCAAATATCTTGATGTGGAAACCTTTCCTCATGTTTGCACATAAAATGGATGTTTTCACCTCAAGAGATTGGATCATTCTTGGTGCTTGATAGATCTAGAGTCAAGATGGTTCTAAGCTGATATATAGATATATATATATATATATATATATATATATATATATATATATATATATATATATATATATATATATATATATAATGTTGATATTGAAATAAATTACCTACTATTCAAATAGTTTATTTAGGTATTGTCTTGAAAGTTAAAGAAAGAAAAATATAAAAATTATCCTCATATTGAAAACTGAAAATATCATTTTGTTTTGTTACTTTTAATTATTTTATATTTGTCTCTCTCTAAAGTTGATATAAAGTTAAGTTACTTCTTACGGGCATTGAATTCCTTTTATTTGTGGCTAATGATGACAAAAATATTTTTATATCATAGCTTCATAATGGATTATAATATCCACAGTGAACCAAGAAAGCACAAAACAATGAAAGTGAGTTTTTTGATGTTTTATAATGCTTTTAATAAAACTAACAAAACATGCATATTCATTTCCATATTTTGTTATAACAAACATTGTTTTTATTTCGAGTGTATTTTTTTTTTTTAATTTTAAAAGGGACATATGTAAACATGAGGTTGAGCATGAGAGGAATTACACATATCCCTGGTACTAGCTATAAAATGCACCTCTGAATGCAATAAAATTGTTATAATATATATATATATGGCATTCAAATATTTTAATTACGATTCTAATTCAACTATATTTAATTTTGTAAATGATATTTAAAATTGTTATAATATCTATATGACATTTAAATATTTTATTTACGATTCTAATTAAACTATATTTAATTTTTGTAAATGATATTTTTCATAAATATCATCTGTTAACTCCATGTTAGCAACAGAAGGAATTTATCCAATAATATTTTTTTTAAAAATTTTAGTTAAGACTACCTTTTCCTTCCTTGAAAATAATTGTTAATTTCATTGCAACTTAGAAATGAATAAAATTACATTTTGTAGATGCCAGAAAAATCTAGTATGAGCAATATTATAATGTAGTAGATTAATATCCCCTGAGCTCTAAAACAAAAATAAAAGAGAAATTAGGTGTTATAATAGTCACTTAACTTCAATTTCTTTCCTTTATTTCTATGGACCTTCTTCCATTTCACTATAGGTAGATCAAAAGCTTCAAATTCCAATGTAGTTATAGAAACCATAAATCTGAATATGAAATTTCTAAAACATGAACTCTCATCAAATCCACCAACCCATCTTCTTTCTGTGCCACAACTCTAGGATGATTAGATTTAGGGATCATTTGTGTTTTTATAACATTTTGTATGGTTTATGTAGGTTCAACAAGATTCTATGTGCTTATATAATCATGTTTGTGAGGGTCCTCCTTTAATTCCTCTTCTCTGTCCTTTGAAAAACTACAATCAAATGGCTTTGAGTCTTTTGATTTATGGACCCGCCCATTTATATTTTTGGGGTCTTTTAGCTTGTGAACATGAATCCTATAATGTCCTCTTTGGAAGAATCTACAACACCTGAATGATGTGTTTTCATAATTCAAGGTTTGGATCCATTGGTAGGATCTATGTTTCAACAATATATAGTCAAGTAGAACTTTGCTTAGGTATATTTTTACATGGATAAAAGTAAAGGGAAATAAACCTTTCTATATTCTTTCAACATACATTGTTTTGAAAGTACCCATGGTATTGCTAATGTCCTCTAGTACCTTCTCATGCAAAAAGGAAGAGGAAGATTTGGAAACCTTACCAAGGACGACATATTTGTTCCTACCATTGTTGAAGAATCAAAATTTGAAAAGCAAGAGGTGATGAAGAGCCCTTTTCTTCTCCAAAACAATGGCACTTCAAGGATTTCTCTAGATCTTCCTGGCAGTCAGTTTGTAAAATAAAAAATACTTTTAAAGAAAGATAAATGTCACAATTTTTAGTGCATGCTGTAAAAACCCACTGATGCAATGTTTCAGATCTTAGCCAAAATACATTAAATATGCAAATAATATCCCTCAACAGGAAAATAGAGAAGAAATGATTTACCTCTTTATGATTGATATACAATGGTGGCATTTGATCTAATTTTTCAACAATATATGGTCCTAGAAGGGATGAAGTTTGATTTGTTAAAATGCCCCCCTTGCCTCATGTTGCATCATTGCATGAAGCTAAAGAAGCTAGATTAATGGATCCCATTTCACCCTATCCAGCCTCAACATCTTGATGATGGTAGAGTCCCTAGAAATACTATATTGATGTAAATGTAATAGATTATATAATTGTTTCCCTTCAAAAATTACGTGTTGCATTGCTACAACAATCCACAAGAAATTATCCAATATCCTCTTTAGGGATAACACTTTATCAAATGAAGCAATATAGATATGAACTGAATTTCCTTTGATTGTTTTAACAAAAGCCTACAACCCTTCTGGATGGATTTTGTCTTATAAACGACCCACATAGTCTAACATAGAAGAAAGAGGGGGTATTTTCTTCGGATACGGTCTGATCTGAAGGGGACAATGTAAGTTGTACAGACAAAGATCCTGGATGGAGGATGAAACATGTATATCAACAATGGAAAACTCCCAAGTAGTGCCTATTTCAGCCAATGCACCAAGGGATCCTTCGACCAACTTCATATCAGACATTTTCTCTATAAGCACGATAGCACCACAGAACTTCAAATATGGTCACACCATGACGTTGCAAAAATACTATTGTATAGAGAATCATTTGGAAACTCGATTGACAACAAGAATTCCTAGACCTCCAAGTGATTTTCAACATTAGTGAGATCTGCATTAACATTGATCCTCAACTTCCACACATTTTTGATAATCCTCGATCACTCCTTAGGACTCAAAGATACAATGGGCGACTTGGCTCCCATTGCATGGTCTATGAGGAGGGGAAAAAGAAATTCCATCAATAAAGAATGGGCTTGCCTCTAGTCTGGGAGCACCAATTATTTTTTGTTTGTTTTCTTGGAACACTTGTCATATAAACCCCCGATGGCCTATAAAAAAAACTGGGTGGGATCAATGGCACCCTCCAGTGCTCTCGATAACTCATCCCTCATAATTATAACCTCTATTCTATGCTCCACGATGAATTTCAGAGACCCGTTGCACCCATTTTCAACATTCCCTCCCCGGAAGTATTCATAATATATCATTTCAGTTACTGCATTATATAAATAAAGTGTTCATTTTAAAATATTTTACTTAAAACCAACATTAAAATATTTTTTAAGTACACTTGTCAACTTCATCTTAATCTATTTATCACATAAGATTGTTTTTTAGTTTTAATTACTTTTTCTTTATATATTTTAATTTAAAGTGACATTGAAATATTTTATTTATGGCTAAGTTTCAAAAAAGTATTGATGCTAATATATTTTTAAATGTCACACATCAACTCCATATTGAATATAAAAGGATGTACACATCTCTCTCATATCAAATTTTAGAAAATATCTTTCACCACAAAAATCATTAATCATCATTTTTTTGGTAATTCTAAGCAATACTTTAGTTTTGTCTTTTGTTATTGCCTTGGCACTCAAGAAACCAAATTAGTAGCACATAAATAATTCCCTTTTTCCATATTAAAACAATTACTCATAAATAATGCCTTTGTCCATATTAAAAAAGTTAAATGAGATCTACACTTAAAAAATATATCAATATTTTGGAAATGTCTAATCAATATCCAAAAGGCTAATACATATCTTGCCATTAAAAAGTATATCAAAAGTTTGGAAATGTCTAAACAATATCCAAAAGACTAATACTTCTCTCTTTCCTTTAACAACCACCTTGTTTCTTTAAAAATAATAACTTTAAATAAAAAAAATAAAAAAGCTAACATATTAAATAGATGGATACTCAACATCAATAGCGAAAATTCGAACTTAGCTAAAAAGATACAGGATCCACCTAAATGGAGGCAATAACTACATCATTTTCCTCCAGATTTACAAATTCTAAATCAAGTATTTTTTTTGTGAAAACCAAAATCTTGTCATCCATATCTTTGATCTCTCACTAAATTTGATTGTTTTAAATTTTTCCATATTAAGTATAGATCTAACCATCTACGAGAGCTAACTTTGAATCTCTTCATGTACAATGACATATAATAAATTCATATAGAACTAACAATCTACGAGATCTAACTTTGAATCTCTTCGTGTACAATAACATATAATAACTTGATATTCAACGATATATACACAATTTTACTTTGATATTTAGTATTCCACTCAGAAGTGGCTATTCATAACTCATTATTGGATTGAAATCCATTTAGATCCAACCCCATATGCACGATCTTCCACGCCATATATAATGCTTTGTCATGGGTTGTTTCCATGTAATATTTAATCTGAGCCATTTGTCATGGGTTGTTTCTATGTAAGATATAATCCTAGTCATTGCATTAAAAGCCATTAAGACCCAACACGATAGGCATGATCTTTCACATCATATATAATGCTTTGTCGTGAGTTGTTTCCATGTATGCATGATCTTTCACATCATATATAATGCTTTGTCATGAGTTGTTTCCATTTAATATTTAACCTAAGTCATTTGCCATGGGTTAATAGTCCATTAGTACCAATAGATTTAGGAAATTGATGCCATGAAGAATGATAATAGTATGAACAAAGTTACAAAAATTCAAATATCAATTTTTCCTTAATAAAATAAATAATACAAAATTTCAGCTCATAAAATAAAATAATATATATTCAATCACACCTTTCGTGATGAAGGATTCTCTTATTTTTTTATTATATCTTTAAACATATAATAAAAAACATTTAAAATATATGATCTAACCGTTTTATGCATTCTATATTACACCACAATGTAGTTGTTAATCCCCTTTTTTTTTAAACCAAGGGTGGTTAGTCCGTGAAAAGGATCCATGTTAGGGTCACCTAATTAGTCGGAACAGACGGCCCGGTCAGAGATAATGGTTTTCGTATCGTCACTGAGTGTCAACATCATGAGATAGGAAATCAGTCACCCCTACAGATTAGTTCTAGATATTCTTTTCCAATAAAATTTTGGAAAAGACAGTTTCAAAAGATTTGTATACCAATGGCATAAAGAAAGTAATACATAGGGATAGAAAGAATCATTTCTCTCAGTCATAAGCAGAAGGTTAATTGATAGGATCTAGACGCCTAGAACGTCAGCAAGGTGAATTGATAGGAACCATGGGTGATCATGTTTTGGATGCAACGTAGTATATCAATAATCGGATGCTTATAAGTAATGCACGGATGATATATAAAGTTTTTCTTAGAAGTAAGACATGTTTGAAACTATAGGAAGTCATTTCTAATTTCTACAAAATATGGTAGGAACAATGCAGCAAATCTTTGATTGTGATTTCCAATTCGTACAAGATATGATAGGGTGGGAACAATGCATCAAATCTTTGGTTGATTTAGGTTTTCACGATGGTTTCTTTAAAACATGTTAAGTAATGGTCAAATTGCAACCCATATTTTTGAAATTATAGCACCCTAAATTGATTGCAACCATATATGTCAATTTTTAGATTTGGTGCTCGCCTAAATCTAAAAATTGGCATATACCATGTGCAGAAATCTAATCTCTTGAGAGGAGAATGCAGAGGCATAAGTATCGGTGAAGAGAGGTCGTTGCCATTGCAGCCAACCAGGGGCGTCCTTGCCGCCCCCTGCATCCAACCACAGTCAGCCATGAGGATGGCCCAATGGTCCCGCTGCCACGGGTAAGCTTGCCCGTTCTTACCTTTTGTCGCTTTCGGTGAACCTGCGACGTGCTCTCATTCTACACTTCAAGCGCTACATGCAAACCTATCAAACTAAACAGCTCCGGTTTTTTCCCTTATATTCTGGACTCCCTACCTGGCTTCAGTTTTTTCGCATCATCCCCTGTGCCCTGGCGCAGGGTCCCTCTATCTTACAAAAGTTTTCTCCTGCTTTGTTTCCTCCTGGTTTGGCTTCCCTCTGGTGGTGGACGGCTTCTCTTCGGTGCGATGTTTTTCTTTCCAAGTTTCAGGTCAGGTCTCGTCTTAACTCTATGATACCAGCTTAAAATAGGATCTGTTTCTAGATAGCTACTAGTTGGTTTCTTATAAAAATGATAGGTTTTTCCCTCATCGTTTTTTCCATCATAGTTTTTATGTAATAATAGCCTTATGAAATCTGCTAGTTTCATATCTTGAGAATTATATGCTCAGCTGGTATTTCTTTTTTATCTGAACAATGGTATACCATGATTTCTCTTGGTCATCCTCGTCGGTTAATTTAATCTCCGGGTGGCTAGATTTCATTCTGGTGGTCTTTAGAATTATGAATATTTTGATTATAAGCTTCATGGGTCTCCTCCTTGAATACTTTGTATGGATATGCTCGCTAGGATAGAGGATATCATGTATGATTTTTTCCTGGGTCTGGTCGAAGATAGGGTTGAAGATAGGTTTCTAGTCTCTTCATCTCTCTATGTTTTTCATATGTTATTCAGACCTTCACACACCGGAACAATGTGGTTTTCTCTTCTCATCAAGTTAAAGTCACTCATATTCATCTATAGCCCCTGCTCTGACATTCGGGTTAAAATAGGGAACTGGTGGTGTATTTTTCACATATATTGCTGTTGTTTTGACTGTCAATCTCGGCCCTCTAAATAGCTTTTATCTAGGCTCTGGGATCTCTTCTCTAACATCTCTGGTTTTCTCATTTGGAATCCTCCACCTTTTTCTGGCATCCTCTCCTGGAATCTTCTTTTGAAATTTCTCCGGCGATCAAGGTCATTTATTTCTATAGGGCATCTTTAGGCATGACAGCGTCATCCTTGATTCTCTCCTCGCACTAAGGTCAATATGACGACTGCTTTTTTTCACTAAATTGTACGCTTAAATAATGTGATCGGCTATTTTGGATCTTGTTTTTCAGTACTTTGTGTCCTTTTAAACCTTCTCATCCCGAGGTATATAGCAGTTCTTTTGGGATCACTCATTTCTCCTTATCTGATGTATCTATGTCTCTGGTGACATATCTCAATTTAGCTTCTTTTTGGCACCTTCCCTCTCTCTTTTGTCGGTCTGGACCTTCCATCCAGGTATTTTGCGTCTAACAAAATTCTCTTAGGGATTTGCCCTTTCTCGATTCTCGATCTAGACCCTTCCAGAGCTTACGGAAGCCGTCTTTATCTATCATGTCGGATGGTTCTGACTCATCCTCCACACAGGCTCTCATTAATGCCACTATAGAAGCTGAAAAGGCACATGAAAACCAAAACAATTGGCAGGACATGGTGGACGATATGCTTTTAGCATGTAATGCCACACAGTCGCCTCACGTGGTTGGGGACAGGGCCCAATCATTGCGCGGATGGTCACGCAAAAGTATAGGAGATCTTCCTGAGCAAGATAAGTTCTTCAACAAATCCTCCCAACCCATTAAAACTGGCCCACCACCAAAGGCTATCACTGTCTCTAGTGATGTCCTTGCAGAAAGAATTGATAGTCTGCAAAAATTAGCTTTAATCGGGAAATGGCATTTCCCTTATATGAAGGAGGAGGACATGAGGAAATCGTTGGCAGATAAGTGGCACCCTCTGATAGGTTATACCCCAGTTATATCGCGCCTTATGAAGGACTGGTTTTCTTTTCACTTCCTTAAAGCTTTGGACCTGGAGACCTTTCTTAGAAAGCCTTGGGTAGCAGGAAGAAGTTTTCTATCTATGTCGAGGTGGTATATGGATTTCGATCCTATAAAAAACACTCCATCAAATTGCATGATTTGGGTAAAGCTTCCAAATTTACCTCTGGAGTTATGGTCATCGGAGACCCTCTCAGAAATTGGAAATTGAATTGGGAAGTTCATTTATGTTGACCCATGGTGCAGGGGTGAGCGGGATAAGAGGATTGCATGGATCCTTATCGAGAAACGTTTCAAAGGTGCCTACCCTGACCACATTGACATATCCTGGGACAGTATGAAAATCAGGGAGAGTTTGGATTTTTGGGGCATCCCCTTTCGATGCTCTCGGTGTCATAGAACGGGGCACCTCATTAAAAATTGCAGCTTCCATATCAAGCGAAGGCCAAAGAAGCTTTCCTTCTTCAAGGGCAGGAATCACAGGTCGGAACACTTTTCTGATGACGTAAGTTTTCTGGATAGTCATCCCAAAAATCAGGACGAGTTTCCCTCCAGAGCAAAGGGTTCTCCTCGTGATTCATCCATCCTCCCAAATGATATGGCCTTTGGTCCCCCTATCCCTGAACCTTTTGAGGAAAATACTATCCCCTCTCCCCCTGCCATGAACCAAAGGGCTTCCGCGGTTGGCTCTCATACCATTCAGATTTCCTCATCCCCATCTTCTCCGGTTTTCTCTCCGACTTATCACCCGAAAGCCCCCTCAAAAGGGAAAGAACCTGCCCATGCACCTAAACCTTTTAATTCCCCATTTGACTCACCTATAAATAATCCCGATAGTGATATCGATCTTTTCATTCAAAGGAACCCTTTAGATTTTGAACCCCTAACTATTCACAAACCATCCCGCCCTCCCTATCCTTCTCTCAATCCAAACTCCACCAAGAATATCACTGTCAAGAAGAAAAAAAGGGGGACAGTCATCACTTCAGGGGAAGATCAATTGTCACTGACTTCGGCATCACAAACCTATCCCTTGTTGAAGTGCCAATTCTGGAATCTGTTGTTTCTCAGCCTCTTAGAGCGAGTATGGCTGGGGAGACATCGAAATGACCTTTCTGATCTCTATGAAAATCAGGGGTCTGGGCGCTCCCCCAAAATTCCTTGCGCTTAAAATTTTTTTCTTTCTGGCCCCTCCCAAAATTATTTTCATTCAAGAAACAATGCACCCCAACAGGGTGACAATGGCGTTCTTCAGGAGGATGTTTCCTTCATGGTTTATGGTCGCCACCGAGGCGAATGGTTTATCTGGAGGTTTAGCTATCTTGTGAGATCCTGTATGGATAAAAGCAAAAGCCTACAAATGTTGTTCTAGGATAATAATCTCGGCCTCGGTTAGAGGTCAAGTATTCATGATAAATCTCCTAAATATTTATGCCCCATGTAGGAATACATCTCCTTTCTGGGAGAGGCTATTTTCTTCGGGAATTCTTGACATGGAATCTCTGCTGTTAGTGGGAGACCTAAATGTGACTCTCGGTCCGTATGAGTGTTGGGGCAGCTGCAGGAAGAAAGACATTTTGTCCGGAAGGCTCCGAACATAATTCATTAGCAGGAACTTAGTGGATGTCAAGCCGGAACAAATGATGCCTACATGGGAAAATGGAAGAACTGGACAAGCCTATATTGCAAAAAGGATTGATCACTTTTTTATAAATGCCAACATCATTGCTAAGTGGGGCATGCCGTTCTCTTTCATTGCAAATGAGTTCTCTTCCGATCACAGGCCCATTCTTCTCGAATGGAGAGAAATGCAATATAGGAAGGAGCACTCTTTTAAATTCAACAGGATCTATTTGGATGAAAAATATTTTAATGATGCCATTTCAAGCAAATGGATGGAAATGAAAGAATCAGCTTCGGCCCTTTTTTCTACCTCCCGAGAAAAGATCCAAAGTCTAAAAAAAAATGCAAAGGGGTGGCAGCCCCAAAAAATAAAGCAGGAAAAACAGGAGCTTTTAAATATCCAAAAGGAATTGGATTCCATCATCGCCTCTTCCTCCTTTCACATCTTGTCTTTCGCAAAGAAGAACCATATCAGGGTACTGGAAAAAAGGAAACATATTCTCCTTCTCAGGGAAGAAGCATCTTGGAGGCTAAAAAGTAGAGCGCTCTGGCTAAAGGAGGGGGATCGAAACAGAAAGTTTTTTCAGAACTTCATAAATGCTAGGAGGCGGAAAAATTCTATATGGAAGATTGAAGATGGAAATGGAGGTTTCCTCTATTCCCATAATGATATCGCTAGCGAAGCAACAAGTTTTTTTCAAAAGCAGTATAAAAGGTATCAAAGTAATGCAAATGACATGTTGTGGGCTGCAGAACTAATGCCAAAAATGTTTGATGAGCCCGCAAATGAAAACTTTATCAAACCGGTCTTGGAAGAAGAGCTCCTTGTTGCCATAAAATCTTTTAAAAAGGACAAGAGTCCTGGTCCCAATGGCTGGCCCATCGAATTCTTTATGCATTTCTATGACATGTTCAAACTGGACCTACTGAGAATGGTGGAGGCTTCTCGTATGTCTGGAAATATTCACTTTGCATTATCATCCACTTTTATTGCTCTTAACCCAAAAAAGCAAAGAACTGATTCCTTCCAGGACTACAGGCCCATCGCTCTTTGCAATTCTCTGTTCAAAATCATCTCCAAAATTATTGCGGAGAGGATGAAACCTGTTTTAAATCTCCTCATCACTAGGGACCAGCATGCCTTTTTAAAAGACCAGAATATTTGGGATGTTGTCGCTCTGACACAGGAATGTCTCTTCTCCATGTTGTCAAACAATATCAAGGCGGCTATTTTAAAGATTGATTTGAAAAAAGCCTACAATTGTGTGGATTGGGGTTTTCTTAGAATCTTGTTGGCAAAAATTGGATTAAGATCAAAAGGTATCAAGTGGATAATGGTGTGCATATAAAATTTAAACTTCTCTGTCATCATCAATGGTATACCCTCACCTTTTTTTATAGCTGAGAGGGGACTCCGTCAGGGCTGCCCTCTCTCTCCGTTGCTCTTTATTTTGGTTATGAATTCTCTAAGCTTACAGTTCAACAAAGCAACTTCTGAGCAAAGATATAGGCCGATCAAGATCTGCAAGGACATCTTCTTATCCCAAAATCTCTTTGTTGACGATATTCTCATCTTTGCCATGCTATGCAAAGCCTCATGGTTATGTCTTCACAACATCCTTCAGAAATTTCAGTCAGCCTCCAGAATCCTTATAAACAAGGAAAAATCAAAGTTATATCATAATGAGACTAATATGGAGCTTCTCTTATCGATTGCTTCTTTCTTTGGCATAAGAGAAGCGTCGATTGGAAATGGCATAAAATACCTGGGTTTCTCTTTGAAGGCAAAAGGGAACAAAAAAGGGGACTGGTCTTGGCTCGTTGATCGTTTCTACAATAGGATTTCCGGATGGGAATTGAGGCTTCTTTCACTTGCTGGCAGATTTATTTTGGTTGAGGCAGTATTATCACAGTTGGCGATTTACTGGGCTCATCTCTTCTATCTACTTGCTTCCATTATCAAAAAAATGAGCTCATTAGCTGCAATTTTTTTATGGGGAGGAAAAGCCTACCAATCAAAATTTCATTTGGTTAAGATGGATGTCATATCTAGGCCAAGAAAGTCTGGAGGATGGGGCTTGTTGGACATGAGGACTTTTGGAAATGCCCTCCTTTGCAAATCTCTTCTCAGGGGCATTTTTGGCAAGGGTCCATGGAGCTTGTTTATCAACAAAAAATACTTAAAAGGCATAAGTATTGAGTATTAGTATAGAAGAAATTCCTTGGGGATTAAAAGAGGGTCTGCCATATGGCATAGTCTCATAAAGAACTAGTCTTTCTTTATGGCTAACTTGTGCTGGAGGGTCTTCACGGGATCAATTATCCTCATAGGTTTTGATCCCATCATGAATGGCTTGACCACTCCTCTTCCTCAAGCTCTGGTATCCTTTTTTCACTCAAGAGGCATTTTCACATGGGATAATCTGATAAAATCATGGTCCTTTACATATCCAGTCTGGAAGGATGAAGTGGACCTTCATATGCCTCCTCCCATCCTTTCTATTTGGAGTTCTGTTCGGCATGTTTTACAGGGATTGGATATTCGTTGCTCCGGCACTAAGGATGTTCTTGCATGGAATCTGCCTCGTTCTCCATTACCTGTCTGCGTAAAGGATTTGTATGTAGCTCTTTACTCGGGGCCAACAACCTCCAATCAATTGATCTTCCCTCACTCGTTATGAAAGTCTCTTGCCCTCTTAAGATGATCCTTTTCACGTGGATTCTCTTCCGAAACAGAAATCTCTCTTGAGAGGTGCTTCAAAAGAAAGGGTGGCAGGGTCGAGGCCACTGTGTTATGTGTCTGAATGTTGTTGAGACAAATTATCATATGTTATTTCAATGTCACGCTTCACGTCAATCTGGTACAAACTTTCTATAACTCTTGGTTTTCCTCACATTGTTTTTTCCTCTGTACAGGACGGTTTTAAATGGTGGAGTGAACAGATAGTTCCTTGGCACTCTTTCTTTACTCTGGTTTGTTGGTCCTTGTGGAAATGGAGAAATGAATCCATCTTCCAAAACTCTAGGCAGCCATTGTCATCTCTTTTGCTTGGCATCAAGGCTAATCTTGATATTCTCGGCTGAATAGGCATTCTATACCTGCCTCATTATCTTTTTTGCTTTTCTTACCATGTGCTAAATGGTCTGATTTTTGAGGAGATTCTCGGTTTGTATTCATGATGTAATGTTTTGCAATCGTTTACCAAATATGGACCTGTATCTTTAGTTCTCAAGATCTAGTTTTTGATAACGGATCATTTTGCACCCTTCACATCTCGGATCTTCTGGAAATCTGTGGCTCTTTGGATCTCTTTTATATGGATCTCTATATGTAACCAGACAGTTTTTTATATTATCTTAATATAAAGAAAATGTGGTTTTTCTTCTGAGAAAAAGAAATCTAATCTCTTGTAGCAGAAATCTAATCTCTTGTTGGATGGGCACGGCTATTGGGAAATCGAATGTAATCAACACACATGCTTCTTTTGGTGAGAGGGTAGAGTGCAAATTTGTATAATTAATGACAATATCGTTGCATAGGATAGACAGGTACAATAGACACGTCCCCAATGTCACACGTCATGATCGAAGTGCAACATAGTCAGGGGTACTCCATTGTTTTGTTATTTGCCCACCGACTCTAACCAAGTGGAATTTGTCTCTGGCACATTAATTAATTAATTATAGGAATATCTACGATGAAAACTATTTTTTCTTAGAGTGCCCCACGTATAACCACATTAGATCTGTGTCACAATTTTTGTTACAATACTGACTTTCCTAGCCTTTTACAATGTAAAAATTATAGTGAGCTTGGGAAGCTTCTCTCCAAGCTTTTTGATTCTCTTCAAGCTTTTTGAGCATAGGAATAACATCTTAAATCAAAATAAATAATTATTTTATTTAGGTCCAATAGACCAATGTTTGGTCTCAGCGGATACCATCATCATCATCATCATCATATATAATTTTTCTTTACATGAATATATCTATTAAAACCGTTCATTTTAACATTTTTTTGACAGCTATATTAATATATTTTTTAGCTATATTAATATATTTTTTCCTGATTTGGAGTATGGGTTAAAATGTTAAAACTAGTATTGTTTAAGTAAGAGTTATGTTCTTTTGATATCTAAAAAAATATTTAAGAAAATAAGTTAATGTTAAGATTTAAAGGCATAGGGCAGAAAACAATTTAATGGTCCAAGACTTAGAAACGAAGAGTAAAAGTCTCTAACAGACCACCAACAATTGTTTCCAAGTGGTATAGTCCTCTACTAATAACAATGATGAATCCATTTATATTAGCAAATAACACTCACTAGTAACTTTCCTCACTACTAATTTGACAACTAAATTATAATAAAATTTCCTAAACAATATATAATTTAATTATACTATCATACATCAATTATTCTATATCTCTCACATATATATAAAATTAATTTCTACCAAAAATATTTCTTTTCCTAATACATTTAAAATCAACCCATTTCTTTATTTATTTTATTAATTTACAAATATATAATTATTACATATAATGTAATTCTTCAATTAATATTCAAATTATAAGTCTGAAAACTTTTAAAGTGTAACTTCACGCTTAAGTGGGTGATCTCTTTATACATGATTTCTTTTAATGTGAGTATGATGCTCTGATATTATCGTCTTTAATTTTAACATATACAATTTCATGTTAATTCTTTTGCATTGCAGTTTAGTTAAGTATAAGAAATGGAATTTATCACATAAATAGTATTACAGTCTTTGTCTTGCAATTTAATTGTGTAAAAAATAGAATAATCAGAATTTATTATAAAAATAGTGTTAATTTATTAATTTAAGATATTTTAAGCATTTAACTTTAGTATTTTTAATTTTCATATTTATTTATAAAATTGTAATTTTAATATTCTAATTTCATTAAGTTAAAAAAATAATCGATATTAAAAAATATTACCATTTATTAATGAAAAAGTCAATCATTTTAATATATTCTAAACTTCACATATTAAAAAATTCAAAGCAGAAATTGACATATAATTTCAAAAGCTATTCAAATTTCAAAGTGTATGTATCTCGTTTTAAAATTTTGGAATGAGAACTTGTTGCATAGTTTATTTCATTTTACCCAATTCAATAATAGAAGTTATGTTTTTCCTTTTTACTCTTTTAATTTAGATAGTTGTAATTGAAATGCAATTTCGCAATTTTAATTTTTTTTTTTATATTCTTATTTATAAACCATGTAGTTTTATAATATTAATTTTATTTATATTTATACTATTGTAATTATATTAATTTCTTATTGTAAATCATTAATATTTTAAGAAATTAAATATAATATTTTATTATTTTTTAATATAAATAATTATATTTTCAGAAATTGAAAGTATAATATTTTATTAATAAATAATATGATTGGTTTTAAAAAAATTCAAATTTTTTGGAATTTTTTTTATTCGTCGTAAGAGTGAGAGTTAATGCACAATAATATTTATACGAAAGCAAATACGATATTAATATTTTTGGTCATCATGTCACTGTCACCATTTCCTTTAACCACTCAAAATAATTTAAATGGATAGAAAAAATATTCATAATTATGTTGATAGTTGTGTCTATTTTGGAATATGAATTAAATTTTTTATTTAATTATCAATAATTATAATGTGGATGGCACGAATTTAACTTTCACAAAATATTTATGTAATATATTTAATAATAGTCAAGATAAGATGTCAAGACTATATGAAAGATCGTTATGTTCTTTTTGAATTTCAATTTAATTAAAAAATATCATATTTATAACTGTCATTAAAATTTTAATTGTTTATTGTCGTTACTATATTTTTTCTTGTTACATGTTCTAATTGTATAGTTGTTTATTATCATATATAATTCCTTTAATAATAATAAAATAATATATTAATTTATATTTAATTAATTTTTTATGAATGTTTTTTTTTACAATACCAGATATATTTGATATTTATCCTAGATTGATGTTTATTAAAATTTACAAACTATTTGGTTTACATAATTACATTATTTTATATATATTTGAATGATGATGCCATAAATTGAACACTATCAAAATCCCATAAGAATTCTAAGGATTGACAGCTGTAACCTAAATTTCCTAAAATTTAAGGGGATTTTGACAAAAACAGACAAAAATTTCCACTATTTTCAAAACTAATTTGTGACGTAGATAAACTTATTTTATCATAAATAATTTTACATTTCAATATGCTTAATTATTAATAAAATAACACATTATATATAAATAGATAGTTTAAGTATAATCCAAAAATAAATATATAAAACTACATAAGTGCGTATACATATATAAATAAATAAATAAAATTGTTGTATAACGACGTTCAAGTGATAAAAATTATTTAGCTATAAAATGAAGAGTAATCACAAAGTTGAACCATTATCTATTTCGACGGGAAAAATGAAAACGATATTCCAAGCCTAACTCGAACGTTCGCCTAATGTAACCTAAGATCAAGTTAAAATCCCCCTCATCTACTCAATCTCGCACGCATCCATTAGTCACTAATACTCTGAAAAGATTCAGAGAAAAGCAAAAGCAATAGTCATTAACAAACAAATTCGGCTGACGGTGGACAGAGTTCCTGTCGTTTCAAGTTCTCCATTAAGATGTGTCGGAGTTTTCTTCATGTTACAGTCACTATGATGGGATGTGGTTGGTTGTATAAAAGAGGTTGGATTCGAAACCTTTTCCCCGAGTGATAGATTATAAATATGGACTAGTGGGCATTTTTTAAATCAAATTATATTAGATAAGATAATACATAGATCCATGAAGAAGTATTGTGAGTGCATTCTGATCAGTGATGCTTCATTTACCTGAATATGGGAATACCCTTCTTTCGTGGGTGTGGGAAAAGACCGTTTGATATTTATTTATATTTTAGCATTAAATGTACATCCTACCAACATACATGTTATTGCTATCTACTCCAAATATTGTGATTGGTCTCTGATATATAGAAATAAATTTTGTGATTGATCTCTGATATATAGAAATAAATTTCGTGATGTTTGAATATTTAGAAATGGATCGGAATTATGAATAAGTAAGTATTTGTTACTATATAAATATAGTTAAATTAAAAATTTAAGGAAATGGAAGTCTATATAAGTATATGCAGAAATTGGAAACCAAAACTATAAGAAAAAGAAGTAAATTTGGAAAAAACAAATCTAAAAATATGGGGCTATATTTAATTATATAGAGTTAAGTTATGATTTTGTAAATTCTAAAGATTTTGATAATAAATTGTTAATTATTTTCCCTTTATCGATCCCCTGTTTTATGAGTTTTTTTTTAAATACAAATTTTGCACATTCATTGGATAGTAGCCAATGATGGCTATTCAGCTATTAATTTATAATAAATTTTCCCATATTAAAAAAAAAATAGAAAACTTCAGATAAACC
This sequence comes from Pinus taeda, assembly GCA_000404065.3. Lineage (NCBI taxonomy): Eukaryota > Viridiplantae > Streptophyta > Pinopsida > Pinales > Pinaceae > Pinus > Pinus taeda. Next base: position 747 of record APFE030140923.1, on the reverse strand, counting down.
AATGTGGATTTGGAATTGGTAGATGTTTGACCTAAATTTTAAAGATGGATTGTTTGCATAAGATTTTACATATTATAGACTTGGATCAGTTTACAAAGTTAACAACATACATTTTATTTAGATTTCATAGAAGCATTCTAATGTTTTTTTTTTTTTTTTTTTTTTTCTTTTCTTTTTGGTATTTAATAAAATTCTAAATTGTAATTTAAAAATGAGCAAAAAAAACCTAAATTATACCCAAAACAAAAAATTTATTAGGCCAATATGATTGTTGAAGATGGAAGATGGACATACGTAGTGTAAAATTTGAAGAAACACCATTATAGTGGCTTTAATGAAGAAATTCTACTCAACTTTGAAACGATTGAACAATGAGAAGTTGTTGAATGTTGGCCCATGAAGATTTAGGAAATGTTATAGAGTTCTTACATAATGGAACTTTTTTGTTGAGAAAAGTTGACAAAACATTTATATTTTAAGCGGACATCAAATATAGCTAAATTAAATAAATATAGGTAAATTAAAGCGACGTTTTGTTTTGAAGATGACAACCCATTCATATTTACTAGGATGACTCATGAGCATGTGAATTTGAGGGTTTATATTAGATCTACTATCTATGGTTCCTTATTCTTCGAACAAGACATGCATATGGTATTATACTACTAGGTTATGATTCCAGTACTTGTATATATATGTGTGTGTGTGTGTGTGTATATATATATGTATGTATGTATATATATGTAT
>APFE030140917.1:13947-29073 GCA_000404065.3 Pinus taeda | reverse complement strand
AACCCCATTGCAGCTCGGGGGTCCGCGGGGAAGAAGAGTACCCAAGGAGTAGGTTGGGAGGTAAACCGGTGGGTCTTGATTCGGATCAAGCGCATCATCATACACTCGCAGAAGGGACCGGCAACGAAGAATTACCAGCGACAACAGAGCAAGCGGAGTCTCGCCTCTTCGGTGTATGGTACATGTGATTTTGTTATTACTTTACCTTAGATTAAAAGTATATAAATGTGGCGTTATGTTCCTGGAATGAGCATCAACGATGTGTGTGTTGATTGAATTGAAATCTCAATGTGTTTGTTTTCCGATTTTAATTGCTGTGAAAAAAAAAAAAAAAAAAAACAAAAAATATGTGCTTGATATATATATATAGTTGTTGTTGGGTCATTTCACTGTTTTAGCTGGGTCGTTTCATTGAGACCTGAGAGCAATGTTCCAATCACTTCCAAGAAACGTGCATTTGACATTCTGATACCTTTCTACCATCTCTACAAATACCGAGATGGCTTCAGTGTTGCGAACTATGAAATAAAGAATATGAAATAAAGAATTTGGTCATGACAAACGTCATTGAGCCTGTGCCTTTATAACTACAAATTTAATCCACATGTTATGCATGGAAATAAAGCCTCATCAGATGCTTGAAGCTCAAGAATGTAGGGTCGAGGTCCTCATCAGATGATTGAAGCTCAAGAATGTAGGGTAGGGGTAAAATTTTTAGTTATGTTGCTACTTTTGAAATATACATGTAATGATTTTAACATTATGGAATGGAGATAATATAAAATATTAGGTTTTAGGAGGGACTCATGTTATTGTGAATAAAATCATTTGAGCCCTATTTTGTGAGTTATATAATGATGAGAATAAAAAATTTAGAAAAATAATTCATATCTCAATTCTAAAAGGAGGATTGGGAAATTTTGATTATAAATGTCTGAAGTTAATTGAAATTTTCTTTTAGATGAAATGATTTAACGAATTAATAATAGTGGGTTCAATGAATCAGAAATTAAGTGGAGACTAAAGCCCTTCTGTCCTTTCATAGATGGGATTCAATTCTTGAAATTAGTTCTCTTCAAATTCTATTTACAATAAATTGGTAAATTGGTAACCATTGCTATGCTCAAAACAATAACCATAAATTCATAAATAAACTCCTAAACATGTATTCTCTCAACTCTGTATATGGTTCAAAAATAAAGTTGAAAACCTTAATCGAAACCATGCAAAACAACAATGTGATGTGAAAGCAATTCCGACATAGTTATCAATCATCATGTGGGAAGCAATCAAGGATGTGGAGGCCTTTATAATTGCTTTGATCGCTTGTCACATACCTTGGGATGAACACGCTGTCACTCGTTGCACTAGTTCACTCAGAACATGTAATAATTTCGATGGAATACCAAACATCCATCACATCAAAGATTTTGTAAATGTTAAATTCTACATTCATCAATAATATATTAAAATTTTATTAATTATTTATTATTTAATATTATTCACATATTAATTAAATTATTAAATTATTCTAATATTATATATTTGATGATTAATTAATGATGTAGTCTAACTATTAATTATTTTACACAATGGATGTTGTCAAGCGTTGGAAATGTCATCCACGACAACAAAATCAGAAGGTACAAAGCCAAAATTAGACGTACAGGGATGAAAACATTTGTAAAGAGTAAGACGTGAATTATTTGAAAAAGAGATTTGTATAAACCAAAATGCACATTAAAGTGAAGGAGTCATCTAACCAGGTGGAAGAATGGGTTGGACAACTGAAAGTGGCATTAATCTGGAAAAAAATTTCAAAAAATCTTGTAGAGGCAGTGTTTGAATCATGTTTTTGATGGTGGAAATAGATTCAGCACTATTAAAATGTCTAGGACAGCTAAAATTTCGAAGTTTAGCAACTATAACTTGGATTTACAAAAATCCTTGCTGGATTTTCTCTAAATATGACCGGAATTTCCATAACTTTCTGGGCAATTCCTTCGGCTAGTTAGACTACCGTTTTATTTTTACATTATTTATTATAATTTGTGCAATGTTTATTTGTTCACTATTTATGTACAATATATATGAATATAAATGAAATGTAGATGATTTATATATATTAAATATTGAACTGAAATGAAATGTAAAATAATATTAAGTGAAATGAAATAAAATGTAATGTAAATTATAAAAGAAATGTACGTCATTGTGTACATTGTAAATGAAATGTATATCCACATTTATATATAAATCAAATCTACCATATACATCTCTACATTGTTTATATATATCTATTATTATATATATATATATATTATATATATATATATATATATAATATATAAAAGTAAAATGTACAAAATTTATATGAAGAAATGAAATGAAATATATTTATATATTCCCTAGATTTGTGTGACTAGAGGGCGATTGCAAAGACTAGTTTGATGTAGGCTCATGGAATCTCTTAGGCACATGGTGGCTCCAACTTGACTTTTGTCTGGCATCATAACAATTCACATCATCTGGTGACATCTTGAGCAACGCGAGCTCTATTGTTTTCTCCTTTTGGTAAATGGCTTGCAAAATATCTTTTTTCTTTGGAAATTTCCAGTGTGATAACACCATTGCAACTCAACCTAAGACTATCAATTCAGAGACATAGGATCTTTTTGCTCTGCCTCAACCTGAAATGATCATCTTTCATTAATCCACTATCCAGACACCTCGAGGCCTTGCCCTTCTATGGAACTCATATGGTTCCATATTTTTTAAAAACAATGTAAGCTCTAGATGCCCTCTCGAGGGGCAGAGTACTCTTGTCTTATCTATTTGGTTTCCTTTCTTTGAGGAAGAGACAAAACTCATGGCTATAAATACTATAAATTTAGCTTAGATAATATAATTTAGCCATGCTTACTATATATATAATCTCTGCATTCTCGAATCTCTGCGGCCCATAAGTTGCAAGCCATTGTGTACCCTGCCATCGTCTACAATAAAGAAGAGTCGAATCCTAACAATATATTCCGATGAAAAGAATCTTGCGAGGGCTCCTGCCATTGAGCTACATTGACGCTCTCCATTTTCCCTACCGCCATAAACCCTAGAGAAGAGTTGAACTCGATGACAAAAACAGGATAACCGAACCCTGGGTTTACGTAAACCCTATTCATTCTCCTCACAAATCTCATTACTTTAACGGACTTGCAATGGAATCCTACATAACCCATCAAATTGACGGACTCTGCTAAGGGCTCCATATATGATCTGGATCTGTGCATTAACCCTTCTCGAGAAACAAGAAATCACATGTACAGAGATAGATTTGAGGTGGTGGAATAGCCAAAAAAGGTGGTGGAGCCGAAGAATTATGGAGTCCCATGTTAAGGTAACATAGGAATATAGTAGTTGGTGGAATTACTTCTCCAGCGTGGGTGCGAAGAAGCAAGCCCTAACTACTACAACTTTGAAGAATCTCTATTTTCCAAGGATATAAACCTTGAGAAGGAAGAACACTCATTCCTATCCCGAGTTCTTTGGTGGATGATCAGCAATCACGTGGAATAGTAAAAATACTTCGAGTCCATCCCGTGAGTCATGGACTCGTGGCGGATGACCGAAAGGGTTAGTTACATAGAGCCTTTCACTATTTTCTCACAAAGGCCCCTCACTTTGTTTCGCCGTATTCAATGGCCATTAAACCTTTAGCGCACAGAGATCACATCTCCGATATTTCATGTAGAACCTTTATGCGCGGCAAGAGGCCAAGGCCTGAGACTGAACGAAACAGGGCTTCTAACTCTATTTAAGTTTGGGTTGTCGATCTTTTAAACTTTTCTTCAGAAATCAAGGAATCTAGGGTGATAATATTTTTCATTTTATTGATCCAATCTGGTCTACGAGCTATGGTTCATCTGGGGCACATGCAGTTTGCGATCTGGTTTGCCAATTTTAGGTGCACACATTCCTTATCTTTTTGTAATACATATCTGGTCATATATTTTCAAGTATGAATAATTCACCACAGCGACCAAAGATTACCAAAGTTAGACCTAGCATAGTTACTCTACAGAGCCTTTATGAGTATATAGAGGCTTTAGAGAAACGTAGAGAAGAAAGAGAAGTCAAGCTACAAACAGAGTTAGAATCCATGCTAGATAATAAATTCACATCTCTTGAAGACAAGATCCAAAAACAAATGGAAAATAAAATAGAACTATTGGAGAATAAAATGGAGGCAATGGAGACTAGGTTGTAAGTTATAGAAAAACAAAACCAAGATATGAACCAAACATCCCAGAAAGGAGATGATGATAATTTAGAGAGTCTTAAAATAAAGGACATGATTAGGGAACAAGAAGAAAAAATTAATAACCACCTCACCCTATATAGCGTGCCAGGTAAATTAGATATCAAACCAATTCAAGATGAAATGAAAAAATTGATAGAATTAGACCATGAGCATAACAAAATGGCCTTGAACCTTATAATCTTCAGTTTGAGAAAGGAGGTAGACATGGATACTTTAGCCATAGCCAAGACACAATTACGTAATAGATTATAAATTGAGACAACGTGTCTCACAGAGGCGACAAGGTTGGCAAATTAACTGAGAATAAAGGAAGGTTGATATGAATAAAGGTGAGCTCTATTGACCATAAGTATGACATACTTAGTAAAACCTCAAGTCTAAAAGGAACGAGAATATTTATAAATGAAGATCTCATTCCAAAAGATCAAGAAGAATTAATAAAGGAGGTTCAAAACGTAAAAGAAGCTAGGAAGGAAGGAAAATGAGCAATAATAAAAAATAGAAAAGCCATTATTCGAGATAGAAACCAAAAAGATAGTAATAAATAGCAATTCAACATGCTCCAGATTCTTTCTTGGAATTGTCGGGGCTTTCCATGGAACAAAGGCCCCAAGCTAAGTTGGATCTCAAATGATGTTGATATTATATTGCTTGTTGAAACTTGGGAGCACGAAGAATCTACAGTGCCTAACATAGATGGATTTGCACTATGGTCTACATGGAACAAGCAATCCTCCCTTAGAGGCATTATTGGTATAGCTTGTTACATTAAGAAGAATATCTCCCCCCATGCTAGGATTTATAAAAATGACCCTTACAACCAATATAGTTGGATAGTGATTACTGACATTAATGATGAAAAGACCTATATAGAAATCTGTTATTTTCCCCCCATCAATTTTAACTTCTATAAGAAAAAGAATCTAGATAAAAATAGTCCTTACAATGGTTTAGAGAATGATATTTCTAGCCTAAGGAATGAAGGTAATATCCTTTTAATGGTTGACTTTAATGCTCGAACTTCAAGAAACCAAGCTATTCTTCTAACCAATCATTCCAACCCTAATCCTCTCTGGTTAGATGAAGACCTTACTCTGGCTAGCTAGTACAAAAGGAGCTTTGAAGACCTCGGGGAGAATTTGTTTGGGTCAGAGCTAGTCAAGATCTGTAGTGCTCAGGATCTCATAATTTGCAATGATATAAAGAAGTGGCCCTATTCTAGCCAGATGACCTGCATCCATGGGCTTGGTAGCAACGTGAAAGACTATTATTTCTGATCTCCCTTTATACAATGAAATAATAAATTTTGACATCTTAAATGACCACGAGCCTGGCTTTGATCATAGGCCTTTACTTATAACTCTCAATTTTGTCATGCATAGATATCCCATAGAAGATCATCCTTATAGCCAAAAGAACTTAATCTTTGATAGAAATAAAAATGATCTCTTTCTAAATGAATTAAAAATTACTTTGCTTCCTTTATCTAGTATATACAACATAAAAGACCTTTATCATAATTTTACCACAACCCTCTCATATTATATCAACAAGTTCTCAATTGAAGTTTCAAGTAATAAAAGAAATAGCAAAATCAATCCATGGTATGACAAAGATTGTAAAAGTGCGAGGAGAGAAATTAAGGAAGTTTTTTATGAATCTCTTAAAATTAGCAAGATAAAAATATACAATGCCCTAACTAAAAGGAAAAAACATAGTATATTCATAAAAGACAAGAGAAGCTCTTACACCTCTCTAAGGTAGCTCCTAAGAAATTCTGGAGGTAGATTCTAACTAGGAAAACTAAAGATAATAATAAGATTGCTTTACATGATTGGAATTTCTATCTTAAAGAGCTTTATGAATCTCCAAATGTCATAGATAACTTTGAAACCCTACTCACAATGAAAGAATTTTTATCATTAGAAGACATTGATTTCGGGGTTAAACCCCTAGAAAATGGGAAAGCGAAGGACATTGAAGGTTACCACGTGGAAATCTTAAAAATTGGAGGTCATGTCCTCATCCCCCACATCCACAAGCTTTTCAATCGAGTGGTCAAGCAAGGGTTCTCTAAAACATGCACTTAGAGCCTCATTATCCCTATTTTTAAAAGTGGGGATACAAATAACCCCTCTAACTATTGGGCAATTATGATCAGCCCTCTCTTAGACAAGTTATATGGTATTATTTTGGAAAAGAAGTTGAGCATATGGCTTGAAAGTGAAGGTAAGAGGGCTAAAGGCCAAGTGGTTTTAGAAGGCAACACTCAACAACAGAACACCTCATTACGCTTAGGATCATTGTGGATGAAGGTCACAATGATAAATCCAATCACTTTTGTTGCTTTGTAGACTTTAGAAAGGCTTTCGATATGGTTCCTAAAAACAACCTATGGAATAGATTAGAAGAGCTAAATGTTCCTTTCGAGTTGAGAGCTACTGCTATAAGGTTATACGAGAATGTAATTGCCAAGTTACAGAGTAATGATGGGTGGTCGAAAGATATTAAGTGTAATATCAGAGTTAAACAAGGATTCACCCTCTCCCCTACCCTATTCGGAAATTACATCGACAAGCTAGAAGGTTGTTTAGAGCAAGCAAGTTGTGCTGGCACGATCTTAGTTGGGATAGTCATCATCTTTCTTCTATATGCTAACGATATTATTCTTCTCGCAAGGTTCACATCTCATCTTGATAAGAAACTTATACTTCCTAAGGATTTCTGCTCTTCCATGGGTATGATTGTTAACAATGAAAAAAGAAAAGTTATGATTATCAAATCCAAGAAGCACACTTACGCTAATTTTATGTATGACAATAGTAACTTGGAGGAAGTGCCTTCTTACAAGTACCTAGGAATTGATATTCATCACAAGCTCAACTAGAACTATAGCATTGAGAAAAGGATTACTGGGGGGTGGAAAGATTATTTTGGTCTTGAAAATAATTGTAAAATGGAAACCCTTGTAATGTGGGATAGAAAGAGGTTCCTTTTTGAAACTTTAGTCACTCCTGTTATCTTATATGGATGTGAGGTTTGGGTTTGTCAGATCTGTAGAGAATCTTGGAGAAAGATTGAGCAAATCCAAAAGCGTTTTATAACATATAACCTCAAAATTAAGATAAATACACCCTATCCTATTCTCCTTATAGAAGTGGGTCTTTCCCCTATCGAGAGCCTAGCTATGACTAGGCTTCTGTTGTACAAGCACAAACTCAATAACATAGGAGACCATAGACTTCCTAAGCTAGCTTTAAATTCCATCCAAAACCACCTAAGGCTCAAACGAGTTTGGTATAAAGACATCAGGACCTAGTTAGACCATTGAGAGATCAACGAGAATGTTTCATTGCAAAACATTAATAACATTAAAAATATTGTTACTTCTAAATTCAAATAAAAAATGTGGTGTGAGAAAGATTTAGCAGCTAAAAGAAAATTAAGATATTATAAGGAGGTCATCAACCCCACCCTAGAAGATCAATAGTATCTCTCTGTTTTAACTAGCTCAAAGAAGAAAATTAATATAGCCAAGATTAGAATGAACTCTCATGAGCTCCATAGTTAAAAGGGTCATTGGGCAATTCCTAAAACACCATGGATGGAAAGGATCTCCCATCTCTATGAGAATATGAACATAGAGGATGAAAATCACTTCCTCTTAGAGTACCCCGCGTACAAACACATTAGATCTTAGTTTCATAATCTTTGTTGCAATACTGACCTTCTTAGCCTTTTACTATGTCAACATTATAGTGAGCTCGGGAGGCTTCTCTCCAAGCTTTTTGAGCATAGGAATAAAATCTTAAATCAAACGAAATAACAATTTGTTTCTTTAGGTTCGATAGACCAAAGTTTGGTTGAACCTTTGTTTTAGCAGTTGTCAACTATTAATTAAATTTAACTAAATTTGTTGGAGGAAGGGACAACTTATAGATCTGAGTTCTAAGGGGCATTGTTTATTTTCCTTACATGACTTTAAAAGGTAAACCATGTTGAATTAAATGTCATAACCACTCACAACTAAGAAAATTTGTTTTACCTTATAGGTTTTAATGTGATGTGATTGGGGTTGAACTAGAGTTGGCATATTTGATGACAATTCATTAATGAAGAGTAAATATTGGAATGAGAAATTACAATTCTCATCCTTTCCTCTTACGAATTGAGGAGACAATGTGGAAGGCAAAGGAACTGAAGAGCCAAGGTGATCTAGGTGGATCTTCAAACACATTGGCATGGGAGAAGTTCAAAATTCAGAGTGGCAGAAAGGCAATAATCTTGACATCAGATCGAAGGGCTTGTCGCCCTGATTCCAACAGTGTGAATTGGACTCCACTTTGAGTCCAAATGGAGGAGATAGAAGCATTCAAAGTTCAGGGTAGACTTGCAGGAAATAGAGGAAAATGAAATTCCAAGGATGCTCCTGTAAATAGTCCCATTGTGTAGATCTTTTTATTCTGAATCTATTGCAACTTGAATGTGCTAAAATGGACTTCGGATGATGAAGTTATCAGGAAAAGAGTTTGCCTTTGTTCCTTTGAAAATAGAGGCATTTCCTCTAAAGATAGGCTTAAGGGCTTCTAAAGGAAAATCACAATCGGAGGAGTCTAAAGGGTAGACTTAAGGTCGAGCAGACGGAACCTCGATCAGTGATCTTCGACTAATTACAATCGGGGGAGGTCAGCATCGGCGTATGCCATATGGAAGAACCCTGGGAGATAATGATTGCGATATGCCATTAGTGATACGTCGATATAAGCGATATCGACAATCACCGATCAGGCGATCGATAGATCCCTGATATAAAGTGCCATTGACAATGCGATAAGCAATGTACGATAAGGCGCCAGACCCAATGGGTTTATAGACCCGATTTGATAAAATTTGAAGTCCGGATTTTTAATTTTTCTAGTGTGTTCAATGTATTGTTGTATTAACGAAAGAGGGCCTACTTTTGGGGTTTGTTGCATAGACAGGTCAGATGGTCGGCCCACTAATCATTTCGATCCTTTCGTTACAACGACTTCCATTTTAAACAAACCGACCTCCGATTGTAGTGCCCTAGTAACAAAGAAATACTATAAAACCCAATGAATGCAGAAAGTGCAAAAGGGGGGAGGAATTGGCAGGAAATGAAGCTATCCATTTCTCCATCTGAGTTCTCCATTTCTCAGCCATTTTCCAGAATGGAGGTATAAGACTCCTTTGTTGTAACTAATTATTGTATTTGTCCTTTTCATGCCATTTAATGAATGAAGGCCTCCCCACTGATCGAGCAGGACTCAGAGATGTAGTCCAAGTTGGATGAACTCCATTATCAAATCTTGTTATCTTCTTCTCATGCTTTATGTGTTTCTTCTTCTTCTCTCATGTGCACATTAGTTTCCCATGGTTAATCTGCAATCTCTACATGTGATTCTTTAATACATCTATAGGCAAAAGATTCTTGGGTCAAGTGGTATCAGAGCAGGTCTTTTAGATGTGAATTGCATGTTTGTATGCTAACAAGAAACAGGCTCCGAAGAGGCGAAGGGAAGCTAGATTCTTTCAATCCCCATTCGGGGTGTGCACATCGAAGGAGAAACATGGCAGATGAAGAGGCTCGTCTTGAAGAGGAGCACAATTTCTGCAAAACCTTCTATTTAATCACAGAGAATGTCAGTCAGTTGCTTTCAAGTCTAGATAAAGCAAAAGAGAGAAAATCAGAAGAACAAGGTTCAACGCATGGAAATGGTGGAGAAGATCCCCCTCCTCCTTCTATGACTAGAAGTTCTTCCTCTCATCACCATAATCATAGGAATTCCAGGGCACAAGAAACCCTTCTTTAAATTAGATGTCAAATTTGATCTTCCCATGTTTAACGGTGAAAGTAATGCAGAAAAGCTTAATAATTGGATTAGGCAGATTGATATCTATTGCCGGATTCAGCAGATTGTGGAGGATGAGGCAAAGATTTAGTTGGCCTCTCTACAGCTGAGCAGCACCACTCTCGTCTAGTGGGAGAGCAGATTGCAAAGCAATAAGAATGTGGGTAACCTTCTTTCCTCATGGCCTGATTTTATTTCTACGTTAAAGGAACAATTTTATTCCTTGGGTTACAAGTAGAAAGCATTAATGAATTGGTAGTATTTAAGGCAAGGAAAAGGTCATGATGTTCAAAGTTTTATAGAGGATTTTAGAAAGCAAGCACTTAATTTGTGTACTGCACTTGATACACCTGAAGTAGTAACTAAGTATATTGGATCATTACATAGTTACATTAGGCATTCATTATTATTGTTTGAACCTACTACCATTGACTTGACCAGTGTAAAGGCCATTCATCTGGAAAATAGGGGAACACATGGACAAGATGACCACTCAAAGAGAATCACGACAGCCAAGAGAAGGGGAGAAAATCCCTCTTGCACATATTTTGAGAGAGAGGGGCATGACGAAGAGAATTGTTGGAAGCTACACCCTAAGCTGAAACCTGAGAGAAATGACAAAAATGGGAGGCAGAAGGTCGTCTCCACCATGCAGCAAAGTACATATTTCGAGTCAGAGGAAGACGAGAAGGTCACAGCTATAGGATTTGCATGGGGTAGGCCCATTGACTTGGGGTCTGACTCCAGTGATGAGACGAAGTTTGTAGCCTTTAGGATCGCGGCAGGAGGACCCATAGATTTGGGGTATGATTCCAACAATGAATCAAGGATTTCAACCAACATAACGAAAAGGGCACTCCCCGCAGCAGGACACCAATAACTCAAGGAGATCAACCACGATACCCAAGCAGAGAATACTGAGCTAAGGAGGCTTCTACAGGAGGCAAGGGAAGAAAACCGAAGATTACTATGCCAGTTGCAAGCCAAGGACGCGAACTTGGAAAAGATGCAACATAGCCATTTGGAGGTAAAAAGTGATTTTCCGATTTCATATGATTTTCATGATGATGACTTTGTCGCCTTTGAAAAACATACTACAGGGATTAGATCCAAACTAATGAAGGAAATGGGATATCAAGGAAAGGGCCTCGGCATCAAAGGCCAAGGCATCATAAACCCCATCAAAGTCAAGGAATTCTCGTGCCATGCAGGACTCAGATACACCAGAAATGAGTTGGGGGAAAGCTCCAATATAGCCAGTAACCAACCAACGACAGACAACGAAATTCCCTCCTCACTGTCCAGCCAGAACGAAGGCTCCATGAACACTTATCGAAGGAACACCAAGGGAAAGCACCCCAAGGAAACCCCGTAAGTCTGGAGGAGAAAGAATTATTGTAGCCATTACAACCACGAGGGGCACCAACAAACCTCGTGTCCAATACTCCATGCTCTGGAAACATCGCTAGAGGAGCCGAAAGGTGAACATGTTCAACAGATAAATCCACCCCATTCATGGTGGTCTGCTTTATTAAGTTGGATGTTTTAGGGGTAGTAGCTTGTTATGACCACCATTGTAAATCATGCGTTGCAAGTAAATGTAACAATGATGGTGTGTTTCCCATCACTTCAAAGATGCAACGATGATATTTTTGCCTTTCCTTGTTAGTATTTGAGGCATTAATTACTTTTTATGTAATCCTTATCCAATGAGTGTGCTATGAACTCTTGGCAAGGAGGGATTGTTGGGTTATGTGTGGTGTGCATGATTACAAGAATGTACCGATTTCATGTGCAGGTGATTGCAAGTGTGGATTAAGACAGCGTGCTAATGCTTCTGGGGTCCAAAAGCTCTTTAATGGGGAGGATTGGTCCAAGTGGATCTTTAGACACAATGGCATGGGAAAAGCTTAAAAGTAAAAGTGGTAGAAAGGAAATTATCTTGACATCAGATCGAAGTGCTTGTCTCCCTGATTCCAATGGTGCGAACTGCACTCCAATTCGAGTCCGAATGAAAGAGATAGAAGCTATCAAAGTTTTGGGTAGACTTGTAGGAAACAGATGAAAATGAAAGTCCAAGGATGATCCTAGAAATAGTATTGTTGTGTAGATCTTTTCATTCTGAATCTACAGCAACTTGAATGGGCTAAAATGGGCTTCGGATGATGAAGTTATCGTGAAAAGAGTTTGCCTTGTTCCTTTGAAAAGGAGGCATTTCCTTTAAAAATAGGCTTAAAGGCTTCTAAAGGAAAATCGAAATCGAAGGAGTCCAAAGGGCGGACTTAAGGCTGAGCGGACAGAACCTCGATCAGCAATCTCCAACCAATCACAATCGGGGGTAGGCTATGTGTTATATAGGGACTTAAGGCAAGCGACATGAGATATCAGTGTCAGCGATCGGCATCGGTAATTGGCGTCAGTGTGTGCCATATGGAAGAACCCTGGGTCGTAGCGATTATGATATGCCGACAGCGATATGCGGATATCGGTGATATTAGCAATTGGTGATCAGGCGATCGGTGGATCCCCGATATAAAGGGCCATTGACAGTGCGATATGCGATTTGCAATAAAGGGTCAGACGTGATGGATTTATAGACCCGATTTGACAAAATTTGAAGTCCGGGTTTTTAGTTTTTCTAGTGTTTTCCATGTATTTTTGTATTAATGAAAAAGGGCCTATTTTCGGGGTTTGTTGCATAAAAGGTTGGATGGTCGGCCCACCGATTCTTTCATTAGAATGGCTTCCATTTTGAACAAACCGACCTCCGATTGCAGCGGCCTGGTAACAAAGAAATATTATAAAACCCAATGAACGTAGAAAATGTGAAAGGGGGGAGGAATTGGCATGTAGTGATGCTATCCATTTCTCCATCTGAGTTCTCCATTTCTTAGCCATTTTCTAGAATGGAGGTATAAGACTCCCTTGTTGTAACTGATGATTGTATTCATCTTTTTCATACCATTTAATGAATGAAGGCCTCCCCATTGATAGAGCAGGGCCCAGAGACGTAGTCCAAGTTGGATGAACTCCGTTATCAAGTCTTGTTGTCTTCTTCTCATGCTTTTTGTATTTCTTCTTCTTCTCTCATGTTCACATTCAATTCCTATGGTTAAGCTGCAATCTCTACATGTGATTCTTTAATACATCTATAAGAAAAAGATTCTTGGATCACAAGGCAATGCAAAAGGACACAAGAGAAATTCTACATATACACAGTTGAAATGAATTCAAGGTTCGCTTCACTTGTTAGACGAGAAGGAAGTTGCTCAAAAATTCATTGTTTAAAGCTTCCTATGAAACTAGATTTTTTTTCTCCCCTTCTAAATTTGAAGGTTGTATGACCTTGAGCCAATGACCTATGTATTTGGGTGTTAACTACCTGGATAGTGATTGAGGCCACTAAAATCCTCGTGTCAACGTATGTTTCTGGTGTGTAGTTTTGTGATTGAATTAAACCATTGTATACTTATGGTTAGGTTGATGAACCACTTAGTGCTTGGTAACTTTCTTATGAACCACATTCATTTGGAATCAATCCCTAGCTAAACCATTGGGTGCTTGTAGTTAGGTTGATGACTCACTTAATTCTTGCCAAGTGCTTGCTAACTCACTGATGAACCACCTTCATATTGGAATCAATATCTCGATTAAACTAGTAAGGGCTTTCAGTTAGGTTGATGAACCAATTAGTGCTTGATAAGTGCTTATTAATTGCCTAATGAACTACCTTTATATTGGAATCAATCCTTGGGTTAAACCATTGGGCGCTTGCAGTTAGGCCGATGAAACACTTAGTACTTTCTAAGTGCTTGCTAACTAGCTAATGAACCACCTTCATAGTCGAATCAATCCTTGGGTTAAACCATTAGGTGCTTGCAGGTAGGCCAATGAATAACTTAGTGCTTGCTAAGTGCTTTCTATTTGGGTGATTAACCACCTTCATAGTGGGTTCAATCCTCAGAAATTAAACAAAACACTCCCCTTTTTAATTTGGGTCAATCCCTGTGATGTGAATCTCAAAGAATAAGTGAGTCACTCTAGTTCTTACTATCGGAAGGTTACTTGATGAACCACCTAAACAATTGGATTCATCTCTTGAGTGTTTGACCAAGTCGTTGATGTGAATTTTCCGTTTAGAAGCATCCCCTTGGACTCTGGATCCAACTTCAGGGTGGTTAATTGCAAGAGATATTACAGTGTAGTTGAGCTATGGTTGGGTGGAGAGTGGAAATCCCTCCTTCAATTGCTAACAATTTTAATTCACTCAAATAAGTATAATAATTTATCCATATGTGACTATCCTTGTTATGTTAATTATTAATATATGGTTTTGGATGATTCATGAATGGATGATTCAATCACAGAATATTCATGGTTTACTAACTATTTTACTTGTGTAGGATGGTAATGAATGTTTGAATGGTGTATTGGTATCCATCTTCATGAATTTCATGATCACTTGCATGATTGTGACTATTATCTGAAGTTTACTCATATAACTTGTCATCTAATAAGTTATCAGTTAACTTATCTATTTCTAAGTTTGGGAAATTCCTTGCTATGACTTGGTTTGTAAGATGTTTTACATAAGTTTAATTTACAACAATGTAAACTTTGAAACGGGAACTATAAACTCAAAACGGGAACTCTGGCCAAAAAACCCCGAAAAAACATGAAAAACAGTGTTGAAAACAAAAAGTGTGCATACTCGAACCATTGTTTTTTTTAGGGTCAATTTTGAACATGTTTTAAAAATGGTAGTGAAAACGAATTTTTTGTGCAAAAAACACACCAAAAATGAAAAGTGTTGATATTGGAATGATGGCTTTTTTTGGGGTAAATTTTCAACATTTTAGAAAATGCCAGTAAAACTGAATTTTTATGTGCAAAAATTGTGCAAAAAACACCCCCAAAACAAAAAGTGTTGATGTT
>APFE030140913.1:0-12848 GCA_000404065.3 Pinus taeda | reverse complement strand
GTCATATATGAGGATACTGCTATATTTTTTTATGAATGTTGTCAATTACCCTTAAATTTGTTTACAAATACTAAGTTATGAATTTGAATTGTGATATATTCTTAAATGTGTTATACATGAAAATACCTACTCATCATCTTGGAGGAGAATACTATGTTGTTGGTTGAAATACCCCTTTCTCCTAAACTATATAAGTCTATAATACAAGTTATGTACCATGAGGACCATGGTATCCTAGTCTATAACAAGTTGTCCCCTTCATCTAACTTTTGTTACCAAAATAATAACCACCTCAGAAAAATTAAGAAACTAATAAAATAATGCCTTGTATACAATTTTTTAATATATCTTATTTATTATTCTTTTACCAAAATTACCCAAATAAATGTCAAATTTATCAAAATAACTGTATATGTATTTTATATTTAAATTAATATATTAGCACAAGATTTAATAAAATTTAAATTAAAAAAGCAAATTTAAATTAAAAAACAAATTCAAAATTTAAAGGAAATTTAAATTTAAATTTAAAGGAAATTTAAATTTAAATTTAAATTACCCAAATAAACTCACTTTTATGAAAAATAACCATCTACATGTATTTTATATTGAAATTAATTTATTAACACAAAATTTAAGAAAATTTAAATTTAAAAGGAAAATTTAAAATATCAATTTAAGTTAATTAAATGCAACTTTTTCCAACAGACATATATTATATTTTATATTAAATTAATTAAATCAGATACAAGAATTTTAATAAAATTCAAATTATAGAAAGTAAAACTAAAATTTTTAAATTATATTAGGATTTAGGATTTTATATTTAAATTTATTTATTTAATATGCCATGATTTACCCTTCATTAAAAATATTCTAGATATTCTAACTTTTATAGATTAAGATATTAAATTTATTTTTAATATTTAATATAGTTTTGGGTCACTTGGGCAGCATTCACAATTAAATTAGGTAAGTTATATTATTAAAAAAAATCCACTGCCTAGTCACACCTATATGTCTTTTAAATTTTAAAGGATTTTGATTGGCATACACATTATGACACGGAAATTCAATGTTAACATTTTAAAATGAAAATTCCTCTAATGTGAGGAAAAAAGCTCGAGTTAACTAGAGTTTGACACTCTTGTTCACTTTCGGAAACTCATATGGTGGAATGTGACCTCTTTATCCACATATTTAGATTTTTCCTAAAAAATAAAAGCATACAAAAGTGGAAAGAGCCATAAAGCATGGGGAAGCTTTTTCCTAAGCACAAAAGCATCTAAAAAGTGGAAAATGCGAATTTTATATGAGGAAACATTATTCACCCAAAAGCTTTTGCCAAAATTGAAATAATGAGGAATTTGGGAAATCTTCATAGCCTTCACTTTCCTATATATTGGAGGATTGGCCATTGAGGAAATGATGGGAATTCATGTATTGTCACGCTGCTGAGATCTATCTTGAGAGGGAGAGTTTTGGAGCTAGGAGTTGGGGGAGGCATTGTTGCAACTATATCTGATGGTTGTAACTTTCCTCCAACTCCTTTATTAATATAGATTAGTCATTCTTCCTTCCATATGCTACTATTCATTCTTTACTTATCCTATTTAACTAATGAATGTATGGGATTTTGGTTTACAGTTATTTATTCAGTAGCATTTATATGTTTATAATAGTTTCAATTATCAAGATATTATGTTGTGAAGTTTTCTTTGTTCTCTCTCTTGTGTGTAGGACCAAGATTTGGAGCTATCTAAGAGCGCTTCCCTGCTACACTAAAAACTCCAACAATACCTGCATGTGAGGACTCACATGAATTCATTCTTCTTTTCTTAATCTATACTCTACAGCTTGATCTACTAAGAATCTTGAGCCCTAGAAAAACCTTTCTCTTAATCGGTCTATCTTAAGTTTCTAGGATAAATTGAGAGGGTTTTATGTTCATCTAACTGTGCATTAAAGCTACAGCAAAAGATATTAGAAACTTAATTATTTGTACTATGTAATAAAATTGTAAAATTGAAGTAAAGTAAAACTCTAAACAAGAAGCCAAAAGTGGATGTAACCATCGATTCAAAATTGGAGTAGAAGGATTTTTTTAAACTAGCCATCAAAACAAGATGCAAACAATGAGACAAAAAGGGTTTTAAAGTAGAATTAAAAAAGGGTGTAAAACTAGACACAAAGAAGGGAACAAAATAGGGCATACAAAAAGATACCAAATTGGGCGCAAACAAGGATGTAAAAATGGACACCAAAATGAGGATGCAAATAATGGTGTAAAATTAGGATGAAAATTGGGTGCAAAAAGGATGTAAGAAAAGACACAAAAGAAGAAGCAAAATGGGACTAAAAAAGGGTGAAACTAAGGATGCCAAAAATGATGCATAACTAGATGAAAATTCAGACTAAAATCTAGGTGCAAAATGAGATGCAAATGTGGACACAAAATGTGGTAGAAAAAAGGATGCAAATTTGGATTCCAAAAAGGATGCAAAATTAGACACCCAAAAGGATGTAAAATTGGACATAAAAAATGGTGAAAATTCGGACATAAAAGTAGAAAAATGGTGTGTAAATGGGCATAAAAATGGCTCAAATTTGGATGCAAAATTAGGTGCAACAAATGATTCAAAACTTGGTGCAAAAACAAATGCAAACATAGATGAAAAAATGGCTCAAAATTGAACGTGACATTAGACACAAAATTGGATTCAAAGGTGGCCGCAACAAATGGTCCAGCATAGGGTGAAAATTTAGATGCTCAAAAGGATGCAAGAAATGTTGTTAAAAATGACGTTAAATTGGATGCAACAAATGATGCAAAATTAGGTGCAAAATAGGATGCAAAATAGGGAGACAAATGAAACGAAAAAGTGGATGAAAAAAATGGTACAAAAATGGATGAAAAATTTGGCACTAAATTAGATTCAACATGTGGTGCAAAATTAGATGCAAAAAATGGTGTAAAAAAAGGTAGAAAAATTGATGCAAAAATTGATGCAAAAATAGATGTAAAAATAAGTACAAAATTAGAAGCAAAAAATGGCATAAGATTAGATGCAAAAAATGGCACAAACTCGATGCAAAAAAGACACTAAATCAGATGCAAAAGATGGCATAAAACTCGATGCAAATTACGACACAAAAAAAAGAAGCAAAGAATGGCACAAAACAGGAAGCAAAAAGTAATGCAAAAATAGATGCAAAAATGGCACAAAACTAGAAGCAAACCCTGTTGTAAAACCAAATGCAAATCTTGGTGCAAAATATGATGCAAAATGTGGCATAAAAAAAGACACAAAATTTGGCGCAAAAAAGGACGCTTTAAAATTTGTACAATAGAGCCAGATTTAGCACCAAGCTGATCATCCCAATGGAGAGAAAAAATACACTAAAATCTGGTGCTAAATCTGGCGTAAATTGCCTGTTTTGTTGTAGTGTTCAAAGCTATCAAAACCCCTTGTCTAGCCTCTTTCTGCTCCCAAAAAGACCAAAAACGAAGAAAGTTATGTGCTCCTAAGTTTTGCTGCCAGTTGACCTACAAGTTCATTGATTCGAACTTAAACAAGAATGCAACAACTTACAGATATAATCATAAATACAGAGATGCAACAGAAAAACACTTCATTTCATGAATAGAAAAATACTGAACTATGCTTACAAACATAATGGAAATTAGATAACTCGGGCGATGGTAGCTTATATTTGAGAAGAGATGTGGTAGCTACATGTCTCTGAATTGTGTTACAATGAGGCTCAAAGGTAGGCTATTTATTATTGAGAAACAATGGAAAACCCTAAACATTCAAAAACCTAACCCTATGAGATGAAGCACCAAAACTATGGGCCCCGTATGGGTAAATTGGTACATCAACTTCCTGAGGTCGTAACTTTGGCATACGATCTCTGTTTGGCTATCATAATACCACATTTCGAAGATCTTAGAGAGAAGGCTGAAAACAAACTCATGATTGAATATAATATGTTTCCAGTCTCTCTGTTTTCCCTAAAAACGTCATTTAGGGCCTCAAAACGACTTCGGAATTTCAGGGCTTGAAAAACTGCCAAAAATATTAAATTGTGCTACAATTAAGGAAACTGAAAAACTAAAAGAGATAGTGTTGGGAGTCCAAGTGGAATAGGCAGGTGGCCACCAATATCCACCTGGAGCATTTGCCAAGTCCAACCAACTGTCCTACAATTTTGCCCTATTTTTCGCTAACGGAGCAACAAACCGGCACAATTTTGGTTTCATTAAATTTCCCATTGACCCCTGTGCACACGCTCCTGTTCACATGGACCCTCATGGGACTGGGGGCTAGCACCCAAGGCCTAGTCCTCTTTCAACGCGTCCTTGATTCTCGGTGGTATGGTCGTATGGAAAATATTAAGGTTTGGGGGATCAGGGCTAAGCCCTAGCGCTCGGTCCCACCCCTAGTCCTTATGGGCATGGTGATTGGCGCTGTGGCTAGCCCTGGTCCCCCTGACATTAATATTTTCCATACAACCATAGCGCTAAGAACCAAAGGCCCATTGAAAGAGGGATAGGCCTTGGGCGCTAGCCCCCAGTCCCATGGGGCTCCATGTGACTAGGAGCACGCACATAGGGGTCAATGGGAAATTTAATGAACCCACAAATTGCACCAAAATTGCGCAGGTTTGTTGCTCCGTGGTGCGAAATTATAGGATAGTTGGCCAGACTTGGCGAATTTGTGGGTTAAGTAGCAACAAAACTTGGGAGCTCATAACTTTCTCAGTTTTTGGTCTTTTTGGGAGCAGAAAGAGGCTAGACAGAGGTTTTTGACAGCTCTGAAGCTATTGGAGTAGGTTTTCAAGACATTTGAGCACTTTAACTCATTGTAATCACCTTTTGTTTTTAGCATAATGAAAAAGGGCCAAGCATTGGAAGCTAGACTAGGAGACGTAACCCAAGAGGGGTGATCTCCTTCATCACTTGTTGTTTTGTAGTTAATGTTATGGTCTTATTCTCTACTATTTTATGCAATTTATGAGTTAAATTCATGTTTAAATATGTGTATGAATGCAACTTAAAGCACCATAAAAACTCATTTTATACACTTACAATTTACATAATCCTTAAGAAGTTTTATATACAGATCAAGTTTGGTATCAGAGCATAGGTTTTCTTTGTTGCTGTGAGGATTTAATTATTTACAAGTGTTTCTGATTCTTACAAGGTTGAAGCTTAAGATATGAGAAGGAAATCATGTGGGTGCAAGTTCTCAATTTGGGACAAGGACAAGGAGAGCACATTTTCCACAATCTCCACCACAAGTTTCACCTCAAGATGTTCCTGAAGCTTCAGTAAGCATGTATCATGAAGGAGGAGCTAATAATATATTAGAGGATTAGAAGCCTTTTAGAAAATCATTCTTTGACATGACCCACATGGTGAAAGTTCTCTATGAAGAGAGAAATTCAAGATTGCAGGGTGAGATCTCCAAGCCTCCAAAAGGAGAGGGTTCTTCTGGAGAAAATGAGGAGACGATGACAAGCCTTCAAAAGGGAATGGTGACAAACCATCATATTTTCCACCATTGCCTTCACCTTCATCCTCACCTTCATCATCATCTTATTCAATAACAACCCTTACACAAGAGGCTAGTGCAGAAATCCCCTAAGAGAAGGAAGACGGCCAAATCTGCACCTTTTGTTCGCATGATGATAAGGATGAGGTTCTATCAGCACCAAAGTCCAAGGAGCTTAAAGAAGAAAGACAAAGATTCCTTGAACACACCTCAAGAATTAGGAAAGAGTTTAAGAGCATCTTTGTCCCTCAGTCAAAATATAAGGAAAATGGTAAGAATTTATGTGCAGTTTCTTTACATGAAAATGTTGATTTAATCTCTTTTGCAGCCTTTGAGAAGCATAGAAAAGGTATAGGAACAAATCTCTTATCCAAGATGGGTTATAAGGGAGGAGGCCTTGGAGTGAACAATTAGGTCATTATCCATCCAATTGAGGCAAAGGAGAGGCCTCTATATGAAGGTTTGGGGTATGTTGAAAAGGGAGAATGGTCTTTCAGTGATAACTCTTGGGTATCATGTTCTTTTTGTCATAAGAGAGGACATGATGAGGCAAATTGTTGGGATTTTCATTTGGAATTTGTACCATCTTGCTTTCTAAAGAAAAAGGAGGACATGAAATGCAAGACCTCTCCAAAGAGAGAATGAGCAAGTTGAAGAAAAGACTAAGACAAGTTCTTCTCGCCATTCAAGTTCCTCACTTAAGAAGCATGGTTCAAAGGATAAAAAGGGAAGGTATAAGCCTCACTCAAATAGTTTATTTGATTTTGAGCCACATGATCAATTGGATAAAGTTTTATGGGATATGGTTCCATGCACTTTATGTCATTCACCTAACCATAGTGTGAAGAAGTGTCAACAAAGGAAATAGTTGCTTGAATGTGGGAATGAAATAGGGAAGAAAGACTCTCTTCTAAGTTCGAAAACGATGTCATCAAGCAACAAGAACAAAAATTTATGCACCCATTGTAATATCAGTGGGCATTGGGTTGAGAAGTGCTGGAAATTACATCCACAACTTCATCCTAAGAAGGGAAAACAAGACAAGGCAAGACAAGCTAAACATCATCATGTTGATAGTGTTCAAGGTGAGATGAAATTCAAGTTTTTTCCCCTGGGAAAAAGTCGTAATTTCTATTAGAGATAAGAAATTACATTTTGTATATGCTGCAACATTCATATTTAGGCAGCAAGCCTAACGAGATCTTAGTCCATAGGACTAGTACAGTTCCAAAAATTGCTATCCAAAAGGACTCCATGCAGGGAGATCATAGTTCATCAAAATTGCTGACAACAAAATCTCCACGCAGGGAGCAGTATCAAAATTGTGCTAAGTCCGATCTCTTCGCAGAGAGTCATATACTTAGATGAGAAAAATAATAACAGTAAACTTGAACAATAAATACAAGTTATATGGACAGATTATAAACAGTAAGATAACTATGATGGGCCCTAATGCCCTGTAGCCATGCGATCATCAAACGGACGATGATAGTGTTGGTAGAACAGACCATTGAGCTCCTCTTGAATTAACCACTTATCACCTTGCCTGAGCGCAGCCTCTTTGGAAAGGTGATCCGCAGTGTTGTTCTGTTCCCTGTAGATATGAGTACATGAAAATGAGTCAAAAGATGTAATCAGCCTTCTTGCTTTGTCCAATATATGACTCAATGTGAATGTATGACATTGAGATGTGTTATTCAGCCAACTGCATACAATTTTAGAATCCCCAAATAATTGTAAGTGTCTGCATTGTTTTTGTATGGCAAAATGTATGATGTGTTTGGCAGTGCATAGTTCGGCATAATTATTTGTGCCTCTTCCTAGATTTATTTGCAGTTTGAAACAATGAGTATCAGAGACAAATAATACAGCACCCCCACCACATCCGGTTTCTTGGGCTGAGCCATCGAAGAATGCCCAAGGCTTGGATTTGTCAATGTTCAGTTGCTTGAGGATGCGAATCGGGGTTGAGGAATCCTCTTCAGGAATAATGTTGTAATCAGCAATAGTATTTAGGAGGATGGATGGCTAGTGGGGGGCATGTTGTTCAAAAATCGCCTTGTTCCGGGTGATCCAGATGGCCCAGCATGCAAGGAGAGGGATATTGCGCGATTTGCCTGTGTGATGTTGGTACCATGATTCCCATGCATCGAGGATGGTGTTGCCATGCCAATTCCCCAAATTCGGGAAGTGACTGGCGAGCGAGTTCCAGAACTGTATTGCGACATTACATTTCAGAAATAGATGTGCAGTGCTTTCCTCCTCTGCAAGACAGAGATGACAGCGAAACGGACCATGGAAGGAACGTTTCATCAAATTTGAACTGGTGGGGATTTTGTCAAAAAGAATGTTCCACATGAGCAGTCGGGTGCGTGGAGCAGATTTGAGTTTCCATAGAGCCTTCCAGGTGGGATGTATATTAGGAGGTCTAATAGGTTCGATGAGCGCCAAATATCCCAATTTAGGAGAGTATGCTCCATTCTTGGCCAAAGCCCATATGATTTCGTCAGGTCCCTCAGTGAGTCTAATATGTGCCTGTGATAGAGCCTCAGTATAGTCTGTCCATGCATTGTGCCATTGAGCCGGGATCGCCAGATTGTGTACATTAAGCCAGGCCTGGTGCAGAAATGTAGAGCGTTCAGGGTCGCCTATATGAGTAATATGAGTGAAGATGAAATTCAAGTTGTTTAAGTTTCCTTTGATTAACGAACGAGGAGGGAATATGTTTGTTCCTTCAAGGACAATTTATTTTATTTATTTATTTATTTTTATTTTTTTTTTTTTTTTTTTTTTATTATTATTATTATTTTATTATTTTATTATTATTATTTTTTCTTCGTGCAAATTCTGGGAAATTGCAACAAGATGGTATTTACAATAGCAAGATAGAGTCTCTAGAATTGAGGGAAAAGATCAATTTTCATGAAAAGCTCAAATTGTTAAATTCAGGAAAATTCTAGTGGGTTGAGAAAGGAATGGTGAGGGAGTTGTACCCTTATCTAATTGTTTAGTAATAAAGAGTTTTTTGGGTCCAAAAGCCTCTAGTGGGGAGGAGTGATCTGGTGCTAAAAAATATACTCAAAAATTAAAGTTTTCAAATTGATGCAAAACCTGAATGACCGCGTAGATCTCGTCTTCCTGAATCTGGCGCAGCTCGTTTCGGGGAAAATGAATGTCGTATGCTCCCAAAAATGAGTTTTGATCGATTTGGTAATCAGACAAAATTTTGTGTAGGGCTGCCCAGTCAATAGTCCATACTGCTGACGTGGATTGCTGACTGGGCCTGTTGATTTGGAAAATGACTGGGCTTCAAAAAAGGCCAATGACATCGTGCCACTTGTCATATTCTTATTCATGCTAAGTTGGTGATTAGTTATTGGTTAGTTTGTTATTGGCCATTTGGACCAACCGAAGGCTGCTGCATGGACCAACCAGAGGTCGCCACGTGGCGCCTCGATGGCCATGAATTTCTTTTGGGCAAGTCCAAATTACACTCCACAAGAATCGAACCTGAAACCTCTTACCAAGAGATATCTACACACACCATTGTGCCAAAGGTGGGCCCTGTGTAAATGACCAACCATATGTTTATTTAAACATTAATGGGGTAGAGTATTAGGGTAAGGGGTCGAGGGCTACAAACTGACCAATAAATAATCTCCAACTTAGCACAAATAAGAATATGACAAGAGGCACAATGTAATTGGCCCTTTTTGAAGCCCATACAATATGCCATGTTAGCAGTATGGACTGTGGGCAACCCTGCACAAAATTTTTCTTGTTTACCAAATCGATTGGAACTCATTTTTGGGAGCACACGACATCCATTTTTCATGAAATTAGTTGCATCGGATTTAGGAAGATGATATCTATGCAATTGTTTAGGTTTCACATAAATCTGACAACTTTCATTTTTTAGCATATTTTTGAGCACCGGATCACTCAAGGGCCAAAGTACCACCCCAAGTCACCAAACCCTAAGCTGGAGATATTTTTCATTACCCTAAGCCCACAAATGCATGCATGAAACTACCTAGGTGCGGTTATACGCCTCCAACTGCATACAAGACACTGCCTGCATGTAGTTATAACCCAAAATATCCAGTTTAGAGGGTGCGGTCGTGAGATTTGAGTCGCTTTTCCAGTCCAACCTCTAGACCACTTCCCAGAACTACCTGTAACTTTTAAGAATTATAAATGACATAATGAAAAATATTTTCATACAAAACTTGAACAAGAACCGACCTAGGACATGCCTAGTCCTTAACAAACATTCTGTCAAACACATGGAAAACATGTAAGCTACAAGTCATGAATGCATATCTGATCATATTAGTCTGAGATTCATTTGAGAATCACCATGAATTTTATATTCCCTCTCCACATAGCTGCAACAACACTTATTATTCAATACATTCATCAACCTATCAATAGCTAAATGATTCATGAAAATAGCCATATATAGTACACATTATATAAACAACATATAACCAGAAAATAACTAGCATATGAACCATGGAAACTCAACCATAATATCACCAATATAATCACTACAAGTATAAATGAATCATAGTAAAATAATAACTATTATTAATATATGAAAATACCAACCAAGTTAGGGACTTCCACGTACCACCCAACCATAAATTTTGCTGCACCAAATCTCTCTTTTAGCGAATCACCCGGCACCATATTCCAAGAATGAATGTGGGATCTTTGGAATAAACCGAAACAAAACCATCCAAGGCTTCTAGAGCCCGACTACCTCAACCCTCAACCAGTGATTCCACCTTTATGGTCGGACATCACTAGCACCAAGCATATTAGTCTCTAGCCAGGTTGTCAAGGGCTCCACAAACTAGTAACTCAACCCATAGCCTTCTAGGGCTCCAGAGCATTTGTTCAACCTAGCTCTAGGGGATAGTAACTCAACCCGCCAAGGGATCCAAATTGTTTGTCCCAACAAAGAGAGTATCTTGGCATTGCAACCTCATCATAAGCTCCATGTCATCATTGTCAAGTTATAACTTGTAAAACTTTCTTCTCTATGTCAAATGTGTCCATGTTTCATGCCACATCATCATGTAGAATGTAATGATGTATTCTCAAGAAAAGTACAAAACGTAATGTGTGGAAGTCCAAGAGTCATCTGTGGAATATGAAAAGTCACATAATCATATATGGACAAAAGAGTCTTTTGGAGAAGTTCAAAGAGTCATTAAGAGAAATCCAAAACTCATGTAACAAACCCTAGTTTATTTTCCATGTAAATAAAATAAGACCAAGTTCATGGGACATGTATTCCAAGTTGAATGTTGGGAAAACATCCTAGAGGGCACAACTTTAGGTTTATTTATGGCTACAGAAATTGGAAAAGTCATTGGCAAAGGAAAAGAGGCAATAATTGACATTTATTTATGAAAATAAAATAATATAGGAGAACAGGAATGTGAAGAGACATAAATTTGCATGCAAGGGAAAATAGAGGAAAAATGAAGGAAACTGAAGAAAAAAGAGAGATCAATGATAAAAAGGCACCTCATAAAAAATTGACAACTTTTTCTCATTATTTGATTAGGATTAGCTAAGGAGAAGGGATATGCACTTGGACAAGCAAGCAAGGAAATCAAGGTAGCACAGGAGAAATCTTGGACAATTGCAAGTAAGGAAAAAGATTAGATGTGGATTGCAGTTAACAGTGTGCAAGTGAGATTTATCCTAACTGGATTTGGATGCATAGTACATGCAATGGTTTATGGTTTATGTTTGTTTTCATTGGCATGGGATTTACTTGAATTCATAATAGTTTTAGTCTTGCCTTTCCATTTCCTGGATAGCCATGGTGTCGTGGGTTTCCCACTTGTTTTCTGATTGGTTCTCAGGTTCCCCATGGTTATGGGTTGGAGCAAACACTCTGGAAGCCCTAGAACAACTTGGGTTCGGTTACTAGTTCCTGGAGTCTTAGGTTGAGACAAACGCTTTGGAGCCCTTGGTAGGTTGAGTTACTAGTCCCTAGAGCTGTGGTTGGAACAAACAGTCTAGAGCACTAGAAGGCTATGGGTTGAGTTACTAGTTCCTGGAGCCCCAAACAACTTGGGTAGAGACTGATTTGTTTGGTGTTAGTGATGTCCAGACTATAGAGGTGGAACCACTATGGTTGAGGGTTGAGGTGGTTTGGCCTCTGGAAGCTCTGGTTAGTTTTGTTTTTGTTTAATCCATGATATTCCACATTCATTCTTAGAATATGGTGAGGGGTGATTAGTTGAAAGAGAGATTTGGTTCAACCCAATCTATGGTTGGGTGGTACGTGGAAGTCCATAACTTGGTTGGAATTTTCAAATGTAATAAGAGCTATTTTCCTATTGTGATTTATGAGTACTTATACTGGTTATGATGTTGACATTATGGCTAATTTTCCATGGTTTTTATGTTGGTTATTTGATGGTTATATGATGTAATACATCTATGGCTCTTGACATGTTTTGATAAGATATTTATTGGTTGACAAATGCATGGACTAACAAGTGCTATTGCAACTAGATAGAGAGTTATTAGAGCCTTCTTGGTGATTCTCAGATGAATACTATCAGTTTATGATCAGATATGCATTCATGACCATATTATAGAAAACAAAAAACCCCCATTAACTTTTATTCATAATGTTGAGCTAATTTGTTTACCGAAATTAACACAATTATTTCTTATCAATCCGGGTTGTTTATGCTTTGAGGCAAGTTCACTATATGTGAAGATCAGATGTAATCAAACCTTGAAAGATAAGTTATTCAAAAGCTTAAAGCAATACATCCTACAACTCTAATTCAATTAGTTTAAAAAGAGGAAAAATATTGAAATGGTTCTTGACTCAAGAAGTCCACTTTTGCCTCAATTACCACTTAATGAATCAAAGATGAAAACCAAGAACTTAAGATGGATAAATTTTTAATGAAAGAATCTCTTAACTTAAGAGACACATAAGGTGTTTCATCATTTCATCTCAATACCAAAATCACAATAAGAAACTACTTGCATGCAAACCAAAGAAACTAGTTTTAATTCATCATTTTAGTAGAAGAGATGCTCAACTTGAACACTTGTTTTTCTTCAACTTAATAAAGTGATGAATAAGCTAAGAACTAAAGCAATCAATCACCATGCATGAACCATAAAGCAATTTGAAATAAAGCTTTGAAAAACCAGTTCTACACTAACTAGATTACAAGAAATAAAACTAGTTAACAAGGAAGTGTACTTAGCTTGGAGTGGGGGCCCTCCACCCTTGCCTTGCAC
>APFE030140910.1:0-17876 GCA_000404065.3 Pinus taeda | reverse complement strand
CAGTGTCTCACCCGCGCTGATCCTGTTTGGGCGAATTTGTTCTAACAACCAACCTTCCAGATCCCTCCAAACTTGGTTGTTAGCATTGTTGAGTTCGCCATCCTTTCTCTGGCATGTCTGTTCGACTGACCATCCACTTATCTTGGGGGAAAGCTCATCCTTTACCTATTCATGGAGACTCCTTCTCCTTTATAAGCCTCCTCCATGGCCCATGAGCAGCTAGTTTGGAACATATAGACTTTGATTGAAGAATTCTTAGTGCATTAGTGCTGCTCTTTGTAGGCATTTGGTGTGTTGTGTGAGGATTGCTTTGAGCTTGAGGAAGGTCATGAGCTTGTTGCCTTGTATGTGAGAGAGAGACCTCTTTGACTTGGGAGATTTGCTCCAAAGGTGAATGCTTGGGAGACATGCTGGCCGGACCCTCTAGGGAAGGACTCAGCGTCAGGACCTCGGTTGTACCTTACTCTACTTTCTGTTAATAAAGATAGATGACTACTCTTATGGTTCCATTTACATTTGTTTAATGAATGATTAATGCAAATTGTATCTTTCCTAACCGATACATAGTTGTTGTTAGTAGATTTTATGCTTTTGTTTACTCTCTTTTGCTTGTGCAGGTGTTCGTCCGCGAGGATAGCGGAGAATTGTGATCGGCTGGAGCGAGGGAGCGAGAGGATTATCTCTTCGACAAACAAGCGTTGGAATCCAAGTAGGTTACTCTCACCCACTTGTTAATTACAACTAGGAACCTGCGGTGTAGCATTGTTCGATTGTTGCTAGACCCCTGTTGGGCTAGTAGGGATCGCCTCTATCCGTAGAGGGGATTTACCTATCCAACAAAAGGGGTGGTTTTTTGGAGTCCCTTTAGGACTCTAGCAAAGTCTTTCCCTTTTTTAGAAAGGAGTTAAACAATTTAAGTTCATGGATGCAAGGCCCTAATTATGTCAATCGACCCAATAAGGGTACACGGTAGTCAACTTTTTAGTAGATAAATGTAAAATCCTCTCTTACTAGGCAAGAAACTTAACCAATATACCAAAAGCAAAATATGACAACAAATAAATTCAACCAATATAAAAAAATTGTTTATTAATACCAATGTAAAATTCCTTCTTGCTACACAAATAACTCAACCATCATACCACAAGAAAAAACAACACATCAAATAAAGTCAACCAATATATTCTGATTTTTTGTATTAATCTAACCTAGATATACATGTTGGAGTGGCCTTTTGAGTTACATAAATATATTTATGGAAGCTTGAAAACAACCATGGCTAACGACATGACTCGCTAGGAAAACAGGAGATGATGAAAGTGTTGAAATGTACCCTTACGCTATTGTAAATTACTATACTGGAGCAGATTCGATGGCTGGTTTGACCCTCCTTTTTAATGCCACAACCCAACAAATGGTGGCTCAAACTATTGAGAATAAAAAATGGCATTGGATGGGGCAACAAAATTCTAGGTTGAAACTACCCACAAAAAAAACTTTCAACTTGGTAATAATAATTGGTATGACATTCTCAAGTGATCCCACGATCTAGCAATGAGTGAAATGACCCCCTTTTTTCTACATGAACTACAGGCGGAAAATATAACCTCTCAAAAATCCCATGATCTTTGGTTATACCCGTGACCTGGAAATGTGATGAATCTTTATAGAAATAAATACGTGTGAACGATTTAAGTGATCTTTCCTTTTGATCAGCTAGGATGGATTTGTTTCACCAACAAAATTAAATCTCTCAATGGTTTCATCCTTAGCACCCCAAATTCATTAATCCTAGCAGAGGGACATTACCGTCCTCTCTTCCCAAGATTATTTTCCCTCAAGAAACTATAAACTAGGTTGATGTAATATATGTTATCCTTCCCACATAACGTCATATATTGGCAAGTCTTTCCACCTGATGAGATACTCGTTGATCACTCTGCTCCTCAATTTCCATTCCTGACTTCTAAAATTTCCTTAGGGATACCAGCTAACCCTCCTCGTCTATTGCGGGTAACTATGTTGAAATAATACGTTTGAATGCCTTCTTGAGGCATGATACATGAAAAACATTATGAACATTGCTCCTCTCTGGTAGCTCAAGCTCGTAGGCTACTTCCCCAACTCTCCTGATTACTTTGTAGGGACCATAAAAGTGTGGTTTCAACTTTTTGTACCAATTTTCTTTAGAGAAGATTGTCTGTGTGGATTAAACCTCAAGAAAACCAAGTTTCCTACCTCAAAATTGTGCTTAGCCTTATGCTTGTCTACATACATCTTCTATTGGTTCTAGGTATCCTGCAAGTTTCCATTAAATATCTTACGAATATGTTTGCTTTCATGTATCCAATCTTTGGCTTTGAGAGCCATGTTATCCCCAAATGCCAAATCCACAAACGAGGGAACATCATAGCCATACAATGATCGGAACATGGTCATACCATTGGACATGTCATAAGTGGTGTTGAAGCAATGTTCTCCTAGATGCAACCTCTTAATCCAAGCCTTTTGCTATCCTAACGCAGAGTTATGTAGATACCACTCAACCCATTTGTTGCCAGTCTCTGTTTGGCCATCCATTTAAGTGTGATAACTAGTACTAGGAATCATCTTAGCACCATCTAATCTAAACAACTCCTGGCAAAATGCACCAAGTGTTGAGAAATCAACAGGTTTAAGAAA
Organism: Pinus taeda; assembly: GCA_000404065.3. Lineage (NCBI taxonomy): Eukaryota > Viridiplantae > Streptophyta > Pinopsida > Pinales > Pinaceae > Pinus > Pinus taeda. The sequence goes on along the minus strand of APFE030140910.1, from coordinate 15,194 downwards.
TTAGTGTATATTTCTCTTATCATGATAATTACTTGTGAATTTGTTGGCTTCTTCTATTATTATGTTTTTATTCTTTCATGAAACATGAAGATCATACAGACAAAGAACACAAGAGATAGGCTCCAAGCCAGGGTAAAACCCCTCCAAGGGGAAAACCCAAAAAATCTATTCTTCTCTTAGAATCAGATCAAAGTGAGAAATCCAAGGCCTAAATTCATCCTCCAAGAAGCCAAGTCAAGCCCTCCAAAATATGTTTCATCATGATGGAATCCATCAATTTTACCCAAGGAAATTCAAGTTATATCTAACCCAGGAATCTTGCACTTCTTTTCCAAACCTACAACCTTAAGCCCACACAAATATTCGTTTGAAAACAAATTCTGAAATTTGTATGTACCAGATATCTATATCAGTTAGTTCATATTTAATTGTAGACACTTGAACTTAGAAAGAACTTACATATGTAGGTAACATATATCCTTAGAAAAACTCGCATATCTTGGAAAGGGAGCAACCTCTGAACTTCACAAATATTGCCTCAGAACTTGTCATAGAAGTACTGAATTTCTTGTTCTTTTGTGGAGGACGCATGCCAATTTATACTTGTCTACCTATGCGAAGGGTCATGTCCCTTGGGCTGGGCAACTGTCCATCTGGAGGGCTGACTTGGCTCCTTGAGATTAATTTATCCAAAATATAATTAAAAAAAATTGTTTTTCTTTACAAAATATCAAAATAGGACTTTGAATCTTTGACTCAACAAAACCTAGAAGCATGAAGAACACGCTTGACTTGACTTGAGCATGAAATCCATGCTTGAAAATAAATTTTATTTTCTTGTTTTGCTTTTCAATAAATTACATAATGATACAAGTACAATAAAAATTATGAAGATCGAACCTAGTTACATTTTCCAACACTCCCTCTTAACTAGGGAGGTATTCATAAATCCACAATCAGTACAAGGATACTCTCAAATTGAAATATTCTCATAAGAAGGGTTAGATTGATAAAACTTTTAACATCATAACCAACATTGTCAAATTACAACATAGCAAGGCTTTGACTTGAGAAGCTCTATCTCTCCACAAGATTAGAGCACAATGTTGGAAGGCATACATATGGACACCATCATAGCCTCTCAAGGCACATACCCCATCTGGATGCTCACTTGGTATGTCCTTCAAGGACTATTCTTACCTTGGATTCCCAATCCTCAAAGAATATCGGTCCTCTTCAACCACTTTTATCTTGGATACCATGTCCAATCCTCAAAGAGTGTTGGTCCACGGCACTACTTCCTATCTTGGATTCCTAATCCTCAAGGAGTAACGGTCCCAGATTTTTATCCAATCCTCCATTCTCCTCCTAGTGCCATACACTAGATGTATGGTGGTTAGTCCTAGTCTAGGGCATGACACATGGAGAGTATTTTTTCCCATATCACTCCCTCTCAATCAAGGATGTAACTCTCATTCCCTTTCAAATAGGGAGTAGATCCTATCTCCCTCTCAATCAAGGATGTAACTCTCATTCCCCTTCAAATAGGGAGTAGATCCTATCTCCCTCTCAACTAGGGAGACATCATTGCAATTCTTAGTTGAGTTCAAACATATGCTTCATTATTTGTCTCATTCATCATCGATTTGTTCTTCTGTGGAGATCATAGTAGTAGTTATAAGGGCTCTTATCTCTCATCATCATATCGTATCTAAACTTCGAGCTTTTTGGATGTAAAACATTTTATGGAGCCAAACTCTTTCACATTTTAACTTCATGAAAAGGTTTCTCGACTCCTTTAACAGTATCCCATCATAAAAAAAAAAAAAATTGAGCTTTGTAGATCTTTTCAATCAAATAACATTGTCATCAAATGGTTCTTCTTTCATCTTCAAGGAGCCAAACTTCCACATAGATGATAGCACATGCATTCCAATTTTGCATAACAATATTTGGTCTTCACATTATTTCAAGCCATCATCAATGTCATCCACTCAATCCATGTGCTTCCAAATCAAATCAAGCAATTGTTGATACAATGTCATCAAACAAATGTCTTTCTTCACATACTTCTGCAATATGTCTTATCAGGGAGCCAAATCATATCTCAAGAAAATCATCATTAGAATTGCTCAATCAATGTAAATTTTTGTTGCTTGCTCCTTCTAAGGTCAACATTCCTTTTTTAGAGTTATGCTTCATGATTTTCAGTTTTTAATCATCAATAAATCAAAACTTTTCACCTTCCTAAGGACATTTCCCTAGATCAATAACCATTTCTTTTGATCGCAAGCTACTATGGGCTTTATAAAATACTTCAATTAATATCATATTCATCAAAAAAATTATATCTCCCTCTCTCCATCCGAGGTAGGTGAACTTCTTGTCCTTTAATAAACTTATTTGATGAAAAATTCGAATAGCTCCTTTCTTCATTTTCATACTTTGCCACATTCTTCCACTTCTTCCTTTTGCTAGTCAAACTTTAGATAAGTCTTATATCTTGAGAAGACCTATTCACCAAACTTGTTCTCACATCAAGGGTTAGATATTACTTTAACATTAAACATGATCAAATAGGGTTTTTTCTCCTAGGGTTAATCCAATCTAAGCTAGGGTTCAAAAACCCTAAATATCAAGAGTATTTAAGACTTCACAAATTTGCAAGTCCTATAAAGCCTATATTCTCAAGGTATTTAAACATGCAAAGGATCAATTGCAAAACCCTATTGACCCTTTATATCTATATCTATTGCAGAACATCACCACAATTTACAAAACTTGACACATAACATGAAATGCACATAAAAATTGTACATACCTTTGCAACCTTACCTTATCTTTTTATTTGCCATGATCCAATATTTCTTCAAGTGCTAGTATTCTCCATGAGATGTTTGTCTTTAACATAGGTGCCTCGGTTATTCATCATTCAAGATTGTCCATGCAAAGATAAATTGTCATGTCTCATGATACCACATACCTTTAGCTATCAAACCTCAAAGAGAAGATCCTTTGTCCTTCATTGCTTCATAATCGAACAAGTTGGCTTCATGGTGAGATCCATTGTATATAAGTGAAGTCTCATGGTCATTATACAGTCCATCACTGTCATACAAAGGGTTATACTCTCCAAGTTACTATTATGTAGATTACAGTCATGCCTTTGATACTTGGGTCATAGATTCATTATCATCATGGTTACTGACTCCATGTTATGTGGATCATTATTTTAATTGCCATACATCAAAGGGTTATAGCCATATTATGTCACACGAGTACTGTAGCCATATTATTGTCAGCTAGATTTGTTATTACTACACATCACAGTTATAATATATTCATTGCTCGATCATCATTACCCAACTATTGATGTGAGGGTTTTGTTATATATCACAAGTTCACAAATATATAAGGTTACCACCATATACAACGTCACTTGTCATAATAGATCATGGTCTTGATGTCATAGAGACCACAAGGTCGATGTCCATTTCAAGCACTGCTTGTTCAAATATTACTACCACAATCATAGAACAAGGTTCTTCTGACATATGGTATCATTGTCTTGGAGGGATATATCATTGTCTCGTCAAATCGTATGTCATTGTTATTCTGCCTCATAAACTTGTATTATGTAATATGCCAAGAATACCATCAATGTCATTGTTATGTATCACAGTCACATTTCATATTCACATAGAAAGAGAAATCTCATGTGTCAGAAGGACCTTCTTTGTTTCTTCCATTGGTATTGTTGTCCATGGATCACTGTTATGCTATCCATGGGGGCTTCACTCAATGAACCTTTGACATATCACGCCCGTTCAGGGCATATTAAACAATACCCTTAATTTGACTACATATTGGAAAATGCCTCTAAAAATCACATTATTTAACCCCCTACCAATATAAACCAAATACACCTTCCCATTTAAAAAACCCTTAATTTCACTAGATATTGTAGGTATCCATTTTTTCATTAACATTTTTTATACCCCTTTATATTTTCCATCAACTTTGGGATCCATTTTTTATACCTGCCAAATAAAAAACCCTCTACCCCCTATATATCTCCCAATACATTATGTCATTTTTTCCTTAATAAATATCCCCCAATATGAACCCACGTGGTATGGTATTGCTCCCTTAGTGAAGCCCCTATGATGCTATCAAACATATTGTCTTAGGGCTACATATCAATTTTTGTCAAGTTGTTGTCATTTTGTCATAAATAATTGTCGATAAATCAATATGGCATACTTGTAGTAACTTGCAACATATAACAACTATATGCTAGTAGTATTTTGGATCACATATTGTAGTAGCTCGGATCAAATAATTCCCGAAGCTTACTTGCATCATATCTAGATACTCTGACTTGAATCACAAACATATTGTAGTATACTCAGATTGTTGTTGTAACAACATTATAACTATAATATTTTTTTTCTACGTAAAACTATATCTATTATATTAACAGGGAGATAGTAAATTTACATCATGACCGAAGTCAAGCACTCTGCTCCTGCAGGAGGCAATTCTGTCCAAAACAAGCACATTTGAAAATTGTCTAATTTTGTTTCCCACGCAGGGGAACGATCTCTGAAACATAAGACAATTCAAAAACTCAAAAAATCACTAAGGGATACCAAAAAATCCAGAGCCGAGTCACCTTACAACCGTGCCCAGTGGAGAGGGGCATCCTACTAGAAAAAGGAGCGTGGGTGGCATTGTTGTTCATCTATGGGCTCTTCAATGATTCGACACCAGCCCATATCAGGTAGTTCCTCTGTCTGAGTCACATTATGAGCTTCACGACCCAGATCTACGATCATCGCCTCCTGTGCTCTGCCCCCTTGTTCGTTTGTATCCCGCTGAGGGGTATTTTCCGCAGCTAGCTAAAAGGATGAAGAGGGGTCCGGGATTGCCCTTGAATTTCCTGCCTGAATCCTTAAGTCATTAGCTTGACCTTCCTCCTGAAAAACCACTATAATATAGGTTGTGATCCTGGGCCTGTTTAAAGCACTGTCAAAAGTAAATATGGCGGAACCGGAGGTGGGGATAGCTCCGGGCCGAGAGTTAGAGGCGTGAGATCTTCCTCTTCTGCTATGAGAAGGAAACCCGTGCCTCAGAGGATGATTCAAGTCACTGGAGGATGATTCTGTTGGGGCTCTTCTGGGCTGCCCCCTACAGCTACCCATTCTTGGCCTCAGTCGAGGCATCCTGCAATTGATGGTGGCCCAGGTCCGGGATTGTAGCTGCAGAGCAATACCTTGGTTGCAGCGTTGCCTGCTAGTTGAGCCTCCTCTGCCGAGATTGGGCTTTTCCTTTTGGTATGCCAAATCCCTGCGCGTGTGCGAGACCCAAGACCAAACAAAGAGATCAGTTGCCAAGAGATGTGAATGAGAGGGCCAATTTGCAATACCTGAGTGATACTCGGGGAGGAGAGAGTCCAGCCTCGCAGGGAAGGCCAAGACCATCAGCACCGGGATCCAATTCCCCTCATACTCCCTAAATTTCTTTACATGATCGAAGGTATGCTGGCGGAGCGACAGAGCCACCGAAATGTCCATCTTCCTCAGCCTTTCTCTAATTTTAAAGTTCCTAGCCTTGTCCCGGGAGTCTCCTCCCATTACTGCACCCTTGATGGCTTGTGCTCTCCGCTGCATGCTGGTGCGTGCGAGACTTAACTCCCTCACTGCAGACCTGATGTTCCAGCTGATCCGATGGCCCTGTGTATCCTGTAAACTGTTCATGCGATTGTGTCGTGCACCGAGTGTCATAACCACTCCACTGTTCTTGTACTGGTCGGGCAAGTGGCATCCTGCCCTGCCCAGCCCCTGTCCCGTCAACTTATTCATTGCAATCACCCGCATCCGGGGCATTTTAACTACAATATATTGTAACATATCTCGAATAATTTACATACTTTATATCCTTTGCAATAGTAATATACTTCGGATCATTCCTTTGTAACTCAGATCATGTCATAGTATTATACCTTATTAATTGAAGTTTACTTGTATCATTACTGTAAAAATTCTGAACTCAAATTTAGTAATATACTCACATCATTCATATTGTAACATAATTGTAGCGACTTCGCATACGTTATTTGTGACTTTATAAATCTTACATATCTTATAACAGACATTGCATTACTCGGAATCCTTGTATCAACAAAATTTGGATCTTGTTTTGTGCCCAACATCATAGATACCATTCCACAATGAAACTTGCCTCTTTACCCACAAAATTTAGCATTAAATTAGAAGTGTAATCATTGCATTTATTCTCAAGATAAATTGCCACAAAGCTTCACATTTGTCAGGACTTGTTAAGAGAGCCTTTGATGGAGGAAATGCTGTAGAGGTATATTCAACTATGCCAACAAGAGTGATCTTCAACTAGCCTCTTTGATACCTAAGCTCTGATTCCATGCTGAGAAATTAGTAGGCTTAAGAAATTAGTGTATATTTCTCTTATCATGATAATTACTTGTGAATTTGTTGGCTCCTTTTATTATTATGTTTTTCTTATTTCATCAAACAATTACTAAAACATGAAACATGAAGATCACAAAAGACAAAGAACACAAGATATAGGCTTCAAGCTAGGGAAAAACCCCTCTAAGGCGAAAACCCAAAAAATCTCTTGTTTTATAGAATCAAATCAAATTGAGAAATCAAAGTCCCAAATTCATCCTCCAAGCAGCCAAGTCAAGCCCTCCAAAATCTGTTTCATCATGATGGAATCTATTAATTTTACCCTAGGAAATTCACATAATATCTAACCAATGAAGCTTGCACTTCTTTTCCAAGCATACAACCTTAAGCCCACGTAAATCTTCATTTGAATATAACTTTTAAAATCCGTATGTATCTGATATATATCTCAATCAATTTGTATTTAGTTGTATATGCTTGACCTCATGAATAACTCACATATCTAGGCATACATATATCCTCATAAAAAATCACATATCTTAGCAAAGGATCATCCTCTCAACTTCATAAATATTACCTTAGAACTCATCACAAAAGTACCAAATTTCTTACTCTTTTGTGGAGGATGCATGCCAATTTATACTTTTCTGCTTGTGTGAAGGGTCACGTCCTAACCGCAAACTTTCCATTGACCAAATATTATATGAACTTTGCCAAAAATATATATAATGGTGAGCATCTCCACGTCATAAATGGAGTAGAGTCTCTCTAGTTCCCTAAGATTCCAACTCTCAAACGTTTGTTTTACATGAAGACAACTCCTATACCCTATCTTGAAGCCTCACACTCAAGCACAAAGGGTTGACTTAAATCGGGAAGTTCCAATATTGGAGAAGTGCTCCTCACCTCCTTGAGCTTGTAAAATGCTTGTTGAGTTTCCTCTATCCACCTAAATGCCATTTTTTTCATAAGATCTATTAAGGTTGCACCTAACTGTGAAAATCCCTTCACAAAGTGCTTATAACAGTTGCATAATCTAAAGAATCCCCGCAACTTTGTAAGGGTACTAAGAGGTGGCTAATCCTATATGGCCTGGATCTTCTCCTGATGTACCCACACCCCCTGTGCACTAATCACATAGCCTAAATATAAAATCTTTGTCAAACAAAATTCACATTTTGACGCCTTAGCATACAATGATTTCTCCCCCATAATACCCAATATCTCATATAAATGCCTTAAGTGATCCTCCCATGTGCTTTTGTATACAAAGAGACCATCAAAGAACACCAACAAAAACTTCCGCAATTGCTTGTTGAAGATACAGTTCATGAAGGATTGGAAAGTGGTAGGTTCATTGGTCAACTAAAATGGCATGAACAAGAACTTGTAATGGCCATAATGAAACTTAAAGGCAATCTTGTGAATGTCCTACTCCCTAACCCTTATTTCTTGATATCCTAATTGAAGATCAATCTTCCAAAAGTATAAGGCCTCATGTAACTCTTCCAATAGCTCATCGATATTGCAAATTGGATACATGTTTTTCATTGTTTCCTTATTCAAAGATTCATAGTTAATACACATCCTCATAGTTCCATCCTTCTTCTTAACCAAGTCTACTAAAGAAGCGAATCGACTAGTGGAGTTAGGTATGATATATCCCATATTTAACAACTCCTTGATTGCCTTCTTTATCTCATCTTTAAACTTTTGCATGTGTCTATATGGAGTAGTTATTATGAGTTTGGACCCTTATTCTAACTCAATGGTGTGCTCTAGGCCTTTGTTAGGAGGCCTCCCTTGAGTGATCTCCCCAAAAACCTAGTCATGTTTGCTCAATAACAATTGAATGTCTACATGATAATGTTGGTTACTATCTAAAGGTTTTTGTGTTGTAATCAAACACTTTCCTACCCAAGATACATAACCATGCCTAAATATGCTTTCCATTCGCTTGGATATAACAATCTTAGGGGCACCATTGGACATGCCCCTTGTAACTACCCTCTTACCATCTGTTGCAGTGAATTCCATCCCCATTGTTTAGTAGTTGTTCAAGTGTTTCCCTATAGAATAAAACCACTAAACACCCAATACTACATTACTGTTTGGTAGTTCAACTACATAGAAGTCATCGGTCACAATGGAGTTTCCCAATTGTCAACTCCAATTGCAGATGCATTTTTGTGTGTGTCATACTATACCCATCAACTACCACAACATCAAATCCCTCAAAGTCTTCTATGGGAATGCTTCTCCTGATCACCAAATATACGTCAATAAAGTTATGGGTGTCCCCACCATCAATCAAGATAGTCACATGTTGTCGCTATACTACTCCCCTGATCTGGAAAGTTTGATATATAAAGATGCCTGATAGAGTTGCTATAGTTCCACCATTAGTATCCACATGTGGCTGCTCATCACCATGAGCTTGTCCTACCTCCTCTTCCCCCTCACTGTCTAAGAGAACTTACATGTAATGTACCTTGCCCTTCCCCATTCACCTATGACCTAGTTCCTAAGGCTTCTTACAACTAAATTAGATTTTCTTCCTTCTCATTTCCTTCTGAGTCTCGTCATCCAATTTCTCTCCCAATTTAGGGATTCTCGCCTTTGTTTTATGAGGTAGCAATGGTTTGGGAGAAAATTTATTCTTTGGTATCATGTCCTCCATGTCTCAGGTTCTTATAATGACATCCTATAGAGATTTGATTTGAAGGCCTTAACCCAACAATATGGGGGTTAAGATAATCCTTCAATGAATAACATAATTAGTTTGTGCTCTGACACATTTGTCACCATGACTACAAGTCTCTAAATTTCTAAAAAGTAGACATATATTACACATGTCTATTTGAGGTGTGCCAACTCTCTGAAATGTATCTCTAGGTCCTTCTTATCAAATTGAACAATCAATTTCTGTGTGATGTCCAGGCATGAGGTAATGCTAGCATCCCCCAATGTGACTAGCCCATGACACTACCACTCATGAGCCTCTTCCTCCAAATGTAGTGTAGCAATTTTGATGGCCTTTGTTTCCAACATAGGGTTGAGTTGGAGATATGTTTCCAACTTTTGAACCCATGCTCTGGAAATGCATCTGTGTGAACCATCAAAGGAAGGGATAGAAATTTTCCCCAACTTCTATGGAAGATCATAATGTTATCATCCCTTGCTGCACTCTCTTGGCCCATTCTTATATTTAATGGTACACAAATCCTATAAGGACATGGCTACGTGAAATTCTTCACCAAGAGCCTAAAAATTCCTCAAATAATCAAAGAGCGCTTCACCTTGTCCTTGTTGTCTTGATTTCCTACTAGTTGGTGTTCCAAGAACTAGGGTAAGAGAGGTCTAGGAGTCACTCCACTCATTGTCCGAGGGTTATTTTGAATTGGGATATGGGTTTTTCTCCCTTCAACTTGGTTCTTGTTCTTACTATTTGACCCCCTTGAAGCATTATTGTCGACATTGTTTTGGTTCCCTTGCTTATTTGCTATATGTTGGGTAATAAGTTGAACCAATTGTTGCTACCCCCTTGCGAGGTCATTTGGAATATTCAAAGTGCTTCCCTAGGTTGTTCAATCTTGTCCCCGATCTCTTCATCCGATTCTGAGTGATGATTGTTATCACCATTTATTTTTTTCCTATAAGTGATGTATTCCCTGTCCTTCGAAGACATAAAGATAGCATGCACTCACCCATTGAGAAGAAAGCCCTCAGTCTAATACCATTATAAAATCCTCTCTTTATAGACAAGAAACTCAACTAATATACCCAAAACAAAATATTACAACAAATAATTTCAACCAATGTAACAAATTTGTTTATTAATATCATTGTAAAATCCCTTCTCACTAAACAAATAAATCAACCATCATACCATGAGAAAAAAATACCATAGCAAACAAACTCAACCAATATATTTTGATATGTTTTATTAGTTTGACTTGGAATTACATGCTAGAGGATCCTTTTGAGTTCCAAAATAGACTTTTGGAAGCCCATAAACAACCATGGCTAATGACATATTTTGATGGGAAAATACGAGATGATGGCAGTGTTGAAATGTCCCCTTACAATGTTGTAACTTATTATACTGGAGCATATTTGATGGTTGATTTGACCCTCTTTTTTATGCCATGGCCCAACAAATGACGGCCCAAACTTTTAAGAAAAAAGTGGTATTGGATATGGCAACAAAAATTTAGGTTGAAACTGCCCATAAAAAATACCCTCAACTTGTTTATAATAATTGGTGTGGCCTCCTCAAGTCATCCCATGGTTTGGCACCAAGTGAATTTGCCCATTATTTTATACACAAATTACAAATGGAAAATAAGGCCTCCCAAAAATCCCATGATCTATGGCTATACCCACGACCTGGAAATGAGATGAATCTTCAACAATAAATACATGTGAAGATCTGAGTGATATTTCCTTCTGATAAACTAAGGTGGATTTGTTTCACCCCCAAAACCAATTCATTTAAGGGTTTCACCCTTATCACTCTAAATGCACAATCTATCTCCAAATCAATACGAGGAAATGATTATGCATGCCAAAACATTGACATTTAATCTCTATTTTATCATCAGAATACCATGGGTCTCTCTCTCTCTCATTTTTATTTTTGCCTTTATCCCTCTTGGAGTGATCATTTGGAGAGGGACATTACAACAAACCCATACACTTTAGCTAGGCATGAAGCTTTTTTATAGGGTGGTTCACAGACACACTGAGTGTCTGCTACATCCATGGGAAAATATAGGTAGATCAACCCGAAGGGATCTACCCACCGACCAAACTAGCAAGGCATAACCCTAAGGGCATCGAGGAAATTTGACCATGTGACCTTTCCAGTCGTCAAGCTTATTACGTTGGTCTCAACCATTAAAATTAAGTACCAATCATTCTAGCTCAAACTAGGGCCTTCAAAGACTAATTTATATTATTAACACTTTCCATTTTTTAGATAAAAAATTTTGGTTAACAAAAGCAAGTGGACTTGTGAAAGTACTTATTTTGCTAAGTTATCGCCATTGAGGGGATCTGTTGATTCAAATTCCTTGATATTTTCACCTTACCCTAATCACAAGTGGTTAATTTACACATATACATCCATCAACAAGAAGTGAACATCCCTTTATGGGCATTTGAACCTTGATGAGGGAGATAACAATACCCTCACTTTATAACCACCCAACCCTTGTTTAGTGGTACTTCAACTTTGTATTTACTATTCCAGAAAGAATTATTCAAAGGATCATGAATTGGATGGCAAAAAAATTATTAACTAATTTAAGTTACACCTTACCTTTGTATAGCTTGGAGTTATAATTATGTGAGTGACAGAAGGAGTGAACTAATTCTTCTTCTAAAGATCATGTTTTTGTAATTTTTCTTTGGTAAGGAAAAAATAAGGAATCAACAAAATTCATTGTAATTGGACTAGTCCCACATTTGTACACCTAGGGCTTGTCCCTTCTTTGGAAAGGAGGGAAACACCCTAAACCCACTTAAGGTCCCATTGCCTTGTTAAATTAAATAAGTTTATACAATCTTGGTGTAGATAAACCCCTTATTCGTTGGATGTTTTCCATAATGAGTATCATTGATTCGCACGACATCACTCATAGATCTTAAATAAGACAATATCTCAACCAAGAATTGGAGAAATATATGGAGAAGTTGTTTTGAAGCACTTTGTTGAAGAGTCTTCCAAGGGATTATTCCAATGAAGGACTTGGAGGAGGAAAATGCTTAGCTCCAAGCAACCCCATACATATATAAGCAAAACCATTTTCTATTCTACAATACAAGCCCTAAGTCTAGTTTAAGTGGGTAAGATAAACAATTCTATATCTATGTGATTGATTCAATGAGAGAAAGGAAATGCAATCAAGTAATGACATCATGTCAACTACAAGCATAAATGGGGGTGCATAAAATAGATTTCATTAATAAGAAACAAAATATTATGTCCATAAGATCATACCTTTGAGTGATGAAATGTCTCTAAATCCCTTCTCCTTAGGGTCCATTCCTCTCAAGGCTCTCGTGAGTCCAATGATATTCAATCTCTTCAACAATCCTCATCTTCTCGATCCTCCATTAGGAAATTGGACAAGTAGACGCATAGGTCCAAATTGTGAAACATTTTAAATGATAATAAGGGAGATCAAACCCAAAGTCATGCTTAATAAGTTTGGTATGCACATGACCAATGGTATGACCCGATGTTAAGGAGGACTTCTTAGAGGCTTCTCGGTCCTTTTAGCGTTCCCTGTGAAGAAAAGGTCCATATTTTGTAGGATTCTTCAACTATCTATCATTAATGCCTTAAAGGAAATTGGAATTGATTCAATAAACTTAAATGCACACAATGATAAAGTTTTGTTCTGTCCATGGGAACCATGTCAGGTTTAGCCTATTATGAGCATGATGGCACACTACTTGAAGGATTAGGAACATGGATCAAATGAATCAGGTAAATAGTATATAGCAAAATTCTTCGACATTTCTTTTGTCCCATGCACGATGGATATTGTGGCATTCTATTCTAGGGTAAGGACTACTCGATACACAAAAGATAAAGTCATATGATAACATATGGCCCCTAATGTATGATTTCAATGGAGCATCACATGGCATAAATACAATATGTTTTTTCCTTCATTAAAAATTATTGTCTATATCCTAGGGATGAAATCACTTATTGGATGGAGGGTAAGGAAACCTCTTGCAAATACAATAAAAGGTGCGATAATCATCATTTCATTTAAATGTTGAGATTCTAAATCCTCATGCATGAAGGTGCATTAATAAAGTGGTTCATAACTCAACAAAGAGAAGATCATGCCAAAGCATATTAATTTCTCAATGCATAAACAATACATCCTCTAATATTAATGGTATAATGTCGACAATCTTGTATGGCACAAAAATGAAGAAGATGAATCCTTGAGTTGAAAATGGGTTTGTACATGTGAGGAACTGAAATGCTAGCTGAAAAGTGTGCCAAAGAATGGGTTCCATCCTATTTCAAATGAACCACGCATGCTTGAGGTGTTTAATTGGCTCTAGAACATAAACCACTAAAATGATTCTCCCCATGTGATAAGAAGAAGAAGTTGAACACGAGAGGAATTATTCGATTAGAAATCAATGTTTAAAATTAATGTAAATACAAGGAAACCAATCAATAATGAAAATGGACACAAATATACTAATATGGTCCTAATATTATGAATAAAATGATATAGAAGTTGAACACTAAGTGGAACCATTCAGTAAGGGATCAAGTATAATAATCCATTGTTGAATGACGAAATTCCGCCAATATGAAATGTGGAACCCAAGGTACCATGCCTCTAGGTGAAAAATCATAGGTAAAATATGTCATGGTTGATAAGAAAAGACCCATTAGAAGAAATATAACGACTAATCCATTCAACCAACATGATGTAATAGTGTATCCAATGTGTTGACAACAGCTGTAAATAGTGTAAATCAATAATAGAGAAAATGGAGAGTCATTGGGAGATGAAACTCAACAGTCACTCCCTCATGTATATAATAATGAACATCCTAAATGAATAGTAGTATCTCATTTTTAAGAGTTACCTCCTAACCTGACATGGTATTATAGACAACTCCTTTTTTGGAATTTCAGTTTGCCCTTGTAACTCCCTCTTGCCTATGTTCTACCTATTTTGCAGAATTGACACCTCTGTCATGCTCCTGAGGCCTGAACCCACCTTACCTACACTGTCATATGTGTTTTCTATTACCTTTTGGTCATGTGGAAACCGAGACCTCGTTTTGGTGATGGCGCCACCTGGACATGGTGTATGATGCATGGTTTGTTGTAGGCGCATTCAACATCAAAGTGGAATGGCATTAGAGTGAAGCAGTGGAATGTCATATGGCTCAATGGTATTGAATTCCAATTTGAAATGCAATAACTGTGTAATACCTGATACCACCATACATTATACTTTGCAGAAATATTACTTGTGCGCCTCCATACTTCGTTACCACTGCCATATGAAGCCCCATCACTCGGCCTCCATACTCGCACAATGCTCGACCTCCATACTATGTTACCACTGCCATACGAAGCCCCAACACTCGGCCTCCATACTGCGTTACCACTGCCATACGAAGCCCAAACACTCGGCCTCCATACTCATGCAGTCTTTGTCTCTTTATTTCTTGTTGTAGCACATAGGTTATGGACTCTGTAAGTTTTGGTTTATGATGTATTTGCAGTTATGGGCGATGAATTTGTAGAAATTTTATGAATAATATGACACCTATTCAACCGAGATTATCCTGATTATACACTATTGCGGAATACATGCATAATACATAATCTCATCTACGTTGATCATCAATATTGCAGAAGCAGAAACAATTGCATGCGAAGATAAAAGCATCAATCACACATAACACAGTATTTTCACGGGGAAAGCATCTCGCTAAAAACCCCAAACTATCTTTGTATTATATTGATTGAGATAATGTAACAGTACATAGTACAATACTAGCTCCACTGCTACACACAATACAACATAGATCTGAAACAATCGTTGGCTCAAATCACCTCCACTGCTTGCCTGCCTCCACTGCGCAATCCTGCATGAGAATACTGATGAATGAATGATCCAAATTCGTATTTCCCTTGGATATACCATGCAATCCTCATTGGCAATACTCAATCCATTGATTGTGCAA
>APFE030140907.1:32369-46488 GCA_000404065.3 Pinus taeda | reverse complement strand
ACATGACTATGTGAAAAGGAGATATTGTTGTTGCAGTACATTCCAACGGAGGAAAAACATAACGATATTTTGATAAAGGCCTTGTCAAGAGGGAAGTTTGATTACCATAGGTGTAGGATAGGGGTGGTTGATAATCCCTTTTTTGTTGAGAGGGAATGTTGAAAAATGCAAAAAGAAATTCGCAATTGATTTTTTCTAGATTAAATTGAGAAAATTAGGGTTTCCACATCAACAAACCACTTGGATGATGTTAAATTGTGTGACATGGCTTTTGTCACCCAATTTACTCAGTAAATTTGAGATGGAGAACTTAAAGTTCAATTTTGAATTACTGATTTCTAATTTGTAGCAATCAAGATCAATTATTTCAAGTTGTTACCAATGAAACTAGTTCCAAATTTTGGAGGAACTAGTGGAAGGTCAGTTAAGTAATGGGAGTTTAGTAAAACTTTGTGATCATCCAATTAACTGCTCAATCAACCCAAAATACCTAGTGCATGCAGAGAATTCAAGTTATCTAGTTGAGGTGGAGATTCCAAGGCATTGTAACATTGTTTATAGACTAGTCTTTAGTGTACAAGTGTTGCATGCAATCAAATGATTGTCCTAAATGAATTTCCCAATTTAATTGAGGGAATTTCCTAAAGAATGGGGGCTAATTCCTCAGGGAGCTATGCAATTAAATAGGAGCTAAAGGAAAGGGAAAATTTGGCTAAGTCTGGATCAGAGGTCTTCAGTAAGTAGAGAGATAGTTTGTGCACTTGCAATGTGATCTCAGTTAAGAGAAGCATTTATAATACATATCTATTTCATTTGATTAATGCAAGATGCATTGGGGGTTTTAGTAGATTTCTTTCGCAAGATAAAAATACTTGTTGCATGTGTGTTATTCCTTCTTGCATGTCTCAATTTTTTGTTCTAAATTGTGAATTAATTTCCACAGAGTAATAGCTTAGATTTGTATCTTGTGATTTGGATTAAAACTTCATGAGAAGTTGCAAATATACAACCTAATTTCTACACAAGGAATACCCATCAACTTGGGTGTACATTTTCCCCCAAAATGTGTCAACCATACAGGTCATTCTGAGTCATCCTTAATACTTATACAACCTATATAAGGAGGCCACTTCATGGAAATTTAACACACAATTCTTTTCCATACTTTTCCAACAAAAAAAATCCATGTCACTCAACACTCAAATTGTAGAAATTTCAAGAAACTTGCTAGTGCTAATGAATTCGAGCTGAAATCAAGAGACACAAATTTCTTCTACTATTTAATGGAAAGGAAATAACAAGATAGAAACACATGTAATAACATGAAACCATCAAAACAAAAGCAACACAATGATTTTATAGGGGGGCCTAACTGGGAAAAACCCTTCCGCTACATTTCTTTAATCCATATGAGACTATGGATCAATTATAATGTCTTGCTTCAATCCTAAAGCATATTTGGCATTGTAATTCTGATCTCTTGTTCACTGACCTACACTAGCCAAAAAAATAGGCCTCAACTTTCCTCCTATTTCCTTACGCAATCATGGAGTAAATTAGCCCCTAAAAAATAGCATAATTCCTTATTTCCTTGTGCAAATCCTAAAGGAATTGACCACTTGATCAATGCAAAACAACTGTACACTCAAGTAGTATACAACAATTGATAATTACAATCTTCCTTTTCCTCCACTCCAACTAGAAAATTTGGATTACATGCATGAATAGATTTACTTCTAGTAAATTGATCAATTAACTCATAGATCAGTGAGTTAACAATTGTTGTAACTACTCAACCAGACTCCTACTAACTCCTCTAAGTACTAGAGATCAGTTAATTGAGTTTAACTAACAATAAATCCACTATATCGCTAAATTTTAGCAATTAAACCATGCAGAATTGTACTTCTGGCCTTTAACTCAAATTTATTGATTTAACTAGTAGACAAGGCCATGTCACTCTAGTTGACTGCAATCCAGGTCATCCCGCTGATGTGGAAAATAAAATTTATCCATTTGACTAAGGCACAAGTCAAATGAAGGATTTTCCTTGCTACACTTTAACACTCCCTCTTAGCAAGAAAAGGGTTATGCATCGCCCCTATCCTGCTCCTATGGAAATTAGATTTTCCTCTTAACAATGCATTTGCCAAAATATCTGCATCCTGCTCCTCTATGGGAATGTATTGCAAGATCATGATTTTCCTCTGCACAAAAACTCTCAAGTGATGGTACCTGATATCAATGTGCTTGGATTTTTCATGAAATACTAGATTCTTATAGAGTTTCATAGAACTATGATTGTCACAAAATTAAAGTAGGATCCATCTATTGATTGAAAAGACCAACAAGAATTTTCCTCATCAATATGGCCTTGTATGTTTCTTGACTAGAAGCCATATACTTGGCCTCTATTGAGTTGAGTGCTACATATATTGTTTTCCTACTATACTAGGAAATAGTTGTTGACCCAACACTAAAGATATCTCCTAACATTCGCTTCCTATCTAATGGACTCGCTACCCAATTTTCATCACTAAAGCCTTGAAGCTTCATACCATTAGTCCTCCTGTACTATAACCCAAAATTTGTTGTGCATCTGGGTATCTAAGCACATGATTTATTTCTTTCCAGTGAAGCTTCGTAGGCTTCACCATAAAATGACTCTGCTAATTAACTACATACCATACGTTGGGCCTTGTGTTCACTAGATATATCAATAACCCTACTAATTGATTGTAGATGGTAGCATCTACTACCTCACCTGTAGAGGAATCATACTTCCTCCAGTTTGTAGATATAGGAGTGTCCATAGGCTTGAAATCCTTCTTATGGAATCTCTGATTATTTCAGAGGTATACTTCACCTAACCCACAAACAACTTTCGATCTCCCTACCACACCTCCAAAATAAGGAAGTAGTGTATCAAGCATGTACTTCATCTCAAACTATCTTGCAAGGTCCTCCTTACGAGACTAGATTAGCTTCTCATCCCCTGTGAGTATCAAGTCATCTACATACATGACTAGAATGAGAAACTTGTCATCTACCACAATGTAGTAGATATTAGCATCTGCTTCACTCTTGGTAAAGCCAAATCCACTAATATATGTGTTGATCTGAGTGTACCAAGCATGGGGTGCTTGATTGAGACCATAAAGGGTTGTCCTAAGTCTACACACATGTGTCTTATATCAAATTTCTCAAACTCCTTAGGTTTCTGTATGTAAACCTCTTCCTTAACCACTCCATTGAGGAAGGAAACCTTCACATTAATATGGTGGATCTTCCACTCCATCTACGAAACTAATACTAGAATATTCTAATGGAGGAGTATCTTTCCACAGGGGAAATGTATCCTCATACTCAACTCCCTCTACCTATAAGAATCCTTTGGCCACAAATATTCCCTTGTACTTCTTGATACGACCATTAGTTGGATGTTTCACTTTGTAGATCCATCTGGAACCAACCACTGACATGTTATCTGATCTTGGCACCACCTCCCATACATTGTTCTTCATGATGGAGTCATACTCCTCCACCACAGCATCTACCCATATTGGTTGGGAAACTTCCTCCTCAAATTAAGAAGGCTTAGAATAAATCAGTTATATCATGAGTCCCATATAACTAGTGTACTTGTCTGGTAACCTCCTATTCTTGCACAAGGATGTAGGATCTCCCATATTCTCTTGTGCATCTTAAACCAACCTCTCAGCCTCTATTTTTCTCTTCCTACCCTCTCTAGAAGATTCATGTTTAGTGGGTGCCTCCACTCTGCCTGGCCTCCACTCCTCCACATGTGGCTACTTTGCATGAGGCTCCACCTTTGGAGCTAGAAGGTCCTCCTCTAGAGTAATACTTAGCTCTCACTCTAGAGAGCTTCTCATAGCCTTCTCCTCATCAAATCCAACATATCTCCTCATTAATGTCATCTTGAATGAGGGAAAATACACCTGATAGTTATGAGGTGTCTTTGTGTATCATACAAAGATCCCCATCTCAGTTGTAGGCTCCAACTTATTTTTTCTACCCTTGGCAACATGACAATAGAATGTAGCTCCAAATATTTGGAAATGGGATACTTCTCGCTTCCTCACATATAAATATTCTTCGGGTGTGATAATGCCAAGTATTTTGGGAGGGCTTCATTTATGCAAATAAATTGTTGTATTGCATGCTTCTTCCCACAGATATAGTTGCAGTCCCTAATCATGCAACATGGCTCTTGTAACCCCTAAAATGCTTCTCTTTTTCCTCTCTACCACCCCATTTTACCATGGGTTATGGTTGCAAATGGTTCTCTTATAATGCATTCCTAGGCACAAAAATATTTGAAATAATTAGACATAAATTCTCCTCCATTATCACTTCTTAGGGATTCAATTTTTTGATCGATCTCATTTTCAACCAATTCTTTGAATTCAACAAATTTTGCAAACGCTTCATCTTTCTTCTTCATAAAATAGATATATCACTTGTGGGAAAATTCATCTATGAAAATTACATAATACCTATGTTTTGCAATTGGGACTATAAAAAATGGTCCACACACATCTAAGTGGACTCACTCCAATATGGCTCTAGCTCTTCTATCTTAGCCCTAGAAGGAAGCTTTGACATATTTTCCAAGAGTGCATCCCTTGCAAACATAATGTTGGTCAAGGGTACATTCTACAAGTGATGTGATGATTTGTTGCATGATTTTGAAGGCTCCATGGTGTAAGTGTCCCATGCATCTATGCAAAATTTCTTTAACATCTCGACATTGGACATGTTTTTCTTTACCACTCAATGTAGTGCATTCATCCACCTCTAGCTTATAGAGGTTTTTCACTCTAACACTAGTTTGTTTTATGTTTCCCATAACAACATGCTTTAGATAAGTTATCCCCTTACTGAACACCACATCATATCCTCAGTCCTCTAGTATAGCTACAAAAATCAAATTTTTATTTATCCAAGTTACATACATTACATTTTTCAGGTGAAGATGGAAGCCTGAATCCCTCTTAAAGGTGATAGTACCTATTCCTTTATTATTTTACCTCCCATCATCTTTGAGTTCAATGTCTAGTTGTAGGTACTCCTCTAGGCTACTGAAGAACGCCTTGATTCCTGTCATATGAAATGAGGCATCGAAATCTAAGTACCATACACTAGTTTGTACAACACCTCTCATGCATGCAATGAGGGTGAAACCCTATTCGAATTGTGACGCAAGAGAATCACTTGTTGCTCCTCCTACAGGATTCTTCCCAAATTTCTTGTGCAAAAACTTGGTTGTATAGTGCCCATATTCATGGAAGTGAACACATTTAACTTTTTTGACATCCTTCTTCTTTCCTTAGTTCTATCTAGATTCTGCCTTGCCTTGGGCCTTCTCGTGGTTGGCCTTCTTTCCCTTGCCTTCCAAGGAAAAATTTTCTTCCTCCTCATCCTTGGATCTGACACAAACTCTAGTGTTTCTTCTAATCTCCTCCTACACTAAATCAACCTAAAGCCTCTCCCAATCTAATAGCTTTTATCTTCTATTAACTAAATCTTGATAGTTCGACCAAGATTTTAGAAGGCCAAGGAGTTCTAAGCTCACAATTTTTTATGATGGGCGACATTTTCTCCTACTCCTCCAAGTTCATCTTGAACCTGAGTGAATCTAGATAGGTACTGATGAATGGTTTCATTTTTCTGCATTTGAATGCTTATGAGTTTATACCTTAATGCCAATTTCCTAACATGATTACTGCTCTATAAGAGATCTGTGAGAGTTTTCCACATTGCAAAAGGAATCTCCTTGCCATGCAAGTTTGAAACGACATGATCTCTGACACCCTCTAGAATAATCCTCATGTCCTTTGTTGTGTATTTCTTCCATTGAGAAAGTGCTTGTGCATTTGATGCTATTGATTTTGGAATATTAGTTTTTGCATATTCCCATACTCCATTTCCATCTAAGACAGATTTCATCTTTTCTTTCCAAGCACAAAAATTCTAGGTGCCCTCCAATGCATACTCAAGCCTCAACTTGTTGAAAGAAATTTTTCCAGCACTTAAGAGAATTTGTAGCAAAAACTTTGAAAATCACAATTTCCCTAAGAGAATATCTACAACAAAGTTTCTATGTAGTCTTCTGAACTTTTGATACCATGTAGAAATTTAAGGAAAATTGCTACTGCTAATGGATTCGAGTTGAAATCAAGAGACAAAAATTTCTTCTACCATTCTACGTAAATGAAAACACACGATAGAAATGCATGCAATAGCATGAAACCATCAAAACACAAGGAACAAAATGTTTTTACAAGGAAAATCAACCAAGAAAAACCCCTTCTGATTTGCATTAATTAAGATAAGAATATGGATCAATTACAATGTCTTGCTTCAATCATGAAGCACACCCTGCACTACAATTCTAATCTTCTACTCACTGACCTTCTCTAACCAACACTTAGCCAAAAATAAACCTCAACATTCCTCCTATTTCCTTACCAAATCCTTGAGGAAATTAGCCCCTAAAATATATGAGAATTCTTTATTTCCTTGCGCAAATCATGAAGCAATTGACCACCTTCTTAATGCAAAACCACTATACACTCAACTAGTATACAATTGATAATTAAATGTGCATTTTCCTCCACTCCAACTAGGTAATTCAAATTCCATGCATGTCTGGGTTTAGTTTTAGTAAATTGATTAGTTAACTAAGGGATCAGTGAGTTAAAAATTATTACAACTACTCAACTGAACTCCCACTGACTCCACTAAGTACTAGAGCTCAATTAACTGAGTTTAGCTAACAATAACTCCACTAGATTACTAAATTTTAGCAATCAACCTATACACAACTCTACTTCTAGCCTATAACTCGAATTTACTAATTTAACTAGAAGACAAAGTGATGTAACTCTAGCTAGCTACAATCCAAGTCATCTCGTTGATGTGGAAAATCGATTTTTTCTATTTGACTAAAGCACAAGTCAAATAAAATATTTTCCTTTCTACATTTTAACACAAATGTGCGTAAATTTTTCTTGAAAAAACTATCTACTATTTGTAAATATAGCTTTCTCACATGCTTTTCATAACATCTTGTGCATCTACAGCATGATGAAGTAAAACTCCTATTGATAACTAAATATGAATACCTTCACTAATGTGACATTATTTATTCAAAAAATCAAACAGGATATTTATATAATTTAATTTAAACAAACGGAATCCAATTCATGTAATTTAATTTAAAGAAACTAGATGGATTAATTAAGAAGCCACATGCTTAAATCATCTAAATGTATTAATATGTAAAAAGGAAACATATGTATGAATAAAAACTCTAGCATTAGCTTCAAGCATGAGTTAAGTACATAAAATATCTTTTATGGATCGGTTATTTAATTTAAAGAAACTGAACGCAATTCAAGTAATTTAATTTAAAGAAACTAGATGCTTAAATCATCTAAATGTATTATTAGGTAAAAGATAAACATATGTATGGATAAAAACTCTAAGCATGAGTTAAGTACATAAAATATATTTTATGGATCGGTTTTGAGATTTTATTATAGCGTAATTTAATAATGGGATGAATGCAAAAAAAATTGGTGATTTTTTTTTCAAATTTTGCAAGAAGTTTTTTAAAAATTCATCCTTTTATTAAAGGTTTTCGTCCATTTTAAAATAACATAAAATGAATAGATTGAAGAAACCTTTAACTAGCCACCTAATTTTTCCATTTATAAACTCACTCCGTTATTGATAAAATCAAATCCGGTCATAAATTGTATGAAAATATATCTACTTTATCATAAAAAAAAACCACTCAATCCATGGGCTTAATTGCTAAGGCCACCTCATGGATCTTCCTATAATGAACCTCCTTAATTGTAGACCTTATTTCTCCATAAACTAAACCATCCTTAGTGGTAGACCTTATTTCTCCATAAACTAAACCATCCTTAGTGGTAGACTTTATTTCTCCATAAACTAAACCATATTATATTTTATTTTCCTTTAGTGTATACTTTATTTATCCATAAAGTAAACCTTATTATTTATTTTGTTTATAGCATAACGGTGGGATCTTCATTGGAGATCAAAATATTATATGACATTTTCTAAATGAAAACCTCCAAAGTTTGTTCTAATGTTGATTGGAAGGGGAGTCTTTCTGCTATAATCTTATTAACTTATATTATATTATATTATATTATATTTAATTATATTATTATTATTATTATATTTTATATTATTTCTTTTAATAAAACATGTTTATTTTATAGAATAAATGTAATATATATTATATTAATATATATATATATATATTATTATAAAAATGTTATATTATTATGTTTTTGTATTATTTAGTTTTAAATTCCCAAGTAGCATATTTTAATTTACATGTAATTCCATCTTATAAATATATGGATTAAACAGCCAAAACACTTACGATAATATCACACTACGAAAAATTTTAAAAAAAATCATAAAAAATAAATATAATATTTGTTTCTATTAAATTAATACTATATTATATATATCAAAATTATTTTGGTGTGTTATGCTAGATTGGAAATCACAATATTGATAAATCTAAAGTACCATAACGTAAATGAAATCATCAAGAAGATGTAGAAATGTCAATAGTGATTTGATTTGATGCACTAGTGAGTTATTTATGTGCTCCCAAGTAACTAAATTATAACAATATAATAAATTATTATCAGCATAGATCCATTTTAAATACGGATCTAACATAAGCAGAGAGATCCAATTTCTCTTATACGGATCTAACATGAGAAGAGAGATCCAATTTCTTCACGTGCAACGACATTATATTTAAATAATTTATATAGTTATTAATTTATTTATTTTTTAATTTTTTGAAACTTTTATTTGGGTTGATATGACCAAAATTTCAACGTTGATGATGGACAGAGTTACACATCATACTGAGATATATAATGAGCCTCTCTTATTAATTATTATCATTAATTTCCTATAGGAATTTCCTGTGGGGAGTAGAGAAGATGGTGACAATGGCATGTTACATTAAGACACTATGTGGTGGAAAGGTCACTCGTTGAAACTATGTGAGAAAAAATCTGAAAAAAATCCAAGGATGCTAAGGGCTACTGTGGCTAAGGGTGAATTTTACGGCTTAGGCATAGTTGAGCCATATGTGTGCAAGTCATCTCATGACTCACATAACCTACTAAAAATATATTATTAACTATAAAAATAATAACATGAGTTAAATGTAACAAGATTATTAACTATGGAGATCCACACCCACTCTCTCATTGAGGTTCTTAACCTATAAATAGGTTTTCTCACAATATTATGGGCTAATACCATGGCTTATTAATACCACATGCCAAAAAACCAAAATCTCATTTCATAGTTAGAATATTTTACATATATTTTATTATTTAATTTTAATATTTTTATATATTAAAATTAAAAGAAAAAGAAACCACTTTTGAATAATCTGGACCTTAATAAATATTATCAAATATTATTATAAATTTTTCTACAGGGTGAATTTTTACTAAATCTATTTATTATTATTAAATAAAATTAAAAATCTACATTGGTTTAGGGACAATTATTAATCATAATTATAAATATTATAATTTTTTAACAATACGTGTTGTAGGAGATGACAAAATTATATAGAAATATGTAGTGGATGTAAATACATTTTGATTTAATATTTTATTTATTATTGATTAATTTTTTTCTATTATTAATTGGTGTAAATTTATTATAATCTAAAATTTATGTTACTCAAAGTTATTAAATATTTTAAGATTTAAGTCATTTCTAGCCTGTAAAAATTAAGAAATGTTTACATAGGTTTGGACTCTCCTTCTGATTTTTGATACACTGCAAGTTAAAATGACGTTGCACACACACATGGAATCACATACAACTTTTTTTTTGTAAGTCGAAATTCTCTTTATTCTTCAAAAATATGTACATCGAGAATAACTGCAAAAGCATGTGGTCTCAGCCCGACCAGGTTTGTTGACCACTACATACAACATATTACAAAAGTACAAAAAGAAAACTAAGGACATTGTCCAAAACCGAGAAGGCCAAAGTCACCAGAAGACTATGAAAACATAGAAAACCCATGTAATGAGGCTAGTCATCTGATGTGATGGAGGTTGGGTTGTCAGGGGCTTTCCTAAGAGGAGGCGGAGGTTGAAATGAGCCATCCAGGACTCCAACTTCTCCACCTTCTTTGATAGCAAGTTTTGTCCTTGCCAGACCACCACAATACGCTCTCAAACGTGGCATTCTGATGCAGGAGCATCTGGTCGACAGGGTGAAGACCGAGAGAGGGCAGACAAAGTTTCTGAAGAAGATTGGGAAAGATGAATAGTTCGACAAATGGACAACAAGCCTGTCAAAGTTCTTATGTTTTTATTTAATTTCTTCCATGGTCAACTACAGTATTAGATTCTGTTAGCTTAATTTCTATTTATTTTATTTTAACTGTAGTAACAGGTCTTAGTTAGAGTTGTTAAAATTAGATTAATATCAATAGGCAATGTAAACAACAAACCCTTATGGTACAAAGGAGACAAAGTAAACAAACGAATAGTCAAGTAAAGCAAGTCTATAGTAACTGCCAGGCAAACTGTAATGGAATAACTAACAGCAGTTACCTAACTGCCTGAAACTATTGTATAAAAGGACAAACAAAATAACCCAGAAGGGTTCAGCAGCGAAGCATTTGAAAGAGAATAAGAGAAATACATTTAATTTCCTTCATCTAAATTCAGTGCACAAATAAACAAACGATTGCAATATTTATGTCCTCTGTAACAGGATTTATATACGTATTATTGTATATTCATTTCATCGCAGGCAAATACAGTAACAGAGTTTTATGAACCCCAAGAGTCTAACGACTAGCCGAGACCGAGAGTGAGCACAAGGTGAGAAGAAACAAATAATATCGAAGGACGCTACAGTCCACAGTCGAAACTGGGTAAGCATCAGAACCAAACTTAAATACGTTTACATGCCATTGTATATTACATTGTAAGTCTATAGAACTCAAAATTACATGAAAGGACTGTGCAATGAGGGTTCGTTGAACCGAGCCACCAAATAAAAAAATTCACAGAAACCCTCCAAGCTACGGCTACGGGTTGGAGCTAACACAAACACCCAGACTCGACAGCTATCTAATATATAGACAACAGGTGCAAGTAAATACAACTAAGACGAAGAGCCACGGTAAGAAATTGAAATAAGAACAGAGCTACCCGGGAGGTATCGACCGAAACCCTTGCGAAGTCACGGAACTGGTTACCTTCAACCACAACAGAAGATTGAGGTTAGGGTTTGTAACTAATCAAAACCCTCGCACCAGCAAATGACATCACGAAGCTGTAAAGAAATTAATAGAAAACAAAATCCTGTGTATGGCTGAGGAGAATAGCCCATACCTAAAGTGAACCGAACCCATAAGCTCGCAGAACCGAAGCATTAACCCTGACCCCAGAGGGGCTGCGGAACATTAGTTCCAGCACAACCAGAAAATCAAGAAATATAGCAAGGAACAAATAAATACCTGAGTTACAGAAGCCGAGCTCCGAAGAAGGACCAGGTTGAGGACCATCGAACCGCGCATTTGTCAACTGAGCAAACCAGATAACCTTCACTACCAACATTCACCACGAATTCACAAAAATGACCAGAACAGATAGTATGTACAAGAGTAAAAACCAGTAATGCTCACACAGTCATGAAAACGAGCTGAATGCACAGTGGAGAAACCATAACTCACCAATAAGTCCTGAAGCGAATACACCGACGAGTTGACAGAGTTAAACAACATTGTTTTCCCATAAAACCAGCAGAAGTTCAACAGTGTATCACCACAGGCCGAAAAAAAACCAGAGGCAGAGCCGAATACCAGATCGAGACCACAAAGAACAAAGTGACGGGGTGAAAATGACCGAATAGGCGCGAACCGGCAGTGAAAAGGGAGTTAAATGAATTAGGGTTTGGTAACTTCGAGGAGGACAAGTGTCGTGAGCATAGACAAGGCAAGGTACCGCCTATTGATTAACAATCACCAACCAAAAATCAATTGCAATCACAAAATATCTGTGTCTAATTAGTAGTGTAGGTCCACGTAAGTTAGGGTAGTACGGGACCATGTGGGCTGGCCACATCAATTGGTATCAGAGCAGTTTTTTTATATATATATAGAGGGAGATGGCAGAAGGGCAAGCGCCAAGATGAGGACGTGGAAGAGGTGCACGTAGGGGAGTAGATGAAGGATTGAGGGAACAGATTAGAGTTCTTACAGCTCACTTGGAAGCAGTGGAAGCAGGTAGGCGAAGAGACCCGGAACTGGGAGATGACAGTGAGGAAGAAGCGGTAGCTGCTACAAATGGGTCTGATGAAGAAGCTCCAGAATTGAGACTGCTGCGTTCAATTTTATTGGCCAGCAACAAACCCAAAACAGAGATTTCTAATTACGATGGCAGTCTGTCTGCTGATATCCTATTGGATTGGATAAGCGAACTAGATAAATATTTCGAAAATGAGGAAGTTAAGGAGGATAAGAGAGTCAAGTTCACTGCTACTAAGTTAAAGGGACATGCCCTCTTGTGGTGGGATAATGTCCAAGCAGACAGAAAAAGACTGAACAAATTACCCATATGAAAATGCTCAAGAATGGTAGCAAAATTGAAAGGCAGATTTCTGCCGAAAGATTACCAGGTTGAACTATGTCGGCGAGTACAGAATTTGAGACAGAAGGGTATGACTGTCAAAGAGTATACGGAAGAGTTCTACCGGGTAAATCTACGTGCTGGTTACATGGATGAAACTCCAGAAAAAACAGCGAGGTATGTCAATGGCTTGAGGATGGAAATTTTGGATGAAATTAGCATTCTTTCTCCCCGAAGTATTGAAGAAGCCTTTCAGAGTGCTGTGAAGGCTGAGGAGAAAATTAATTGGAAACAGAATAACAGGAGAGGGAGAGGGAATGGTAGAGGACGAGGACAGTCCTACGACAGAGGAAAGAGTGCTGCGAACAGCGAAGAAGGAAGTAGCTCAAAAGCTTCAGGGACAGCAAACAAAGGAGACAGCACCAGAGGAGGTCGGTCATATCAGCGAGGACGAGGGAATGGTCGCGGAAGAGGGACTAGTTTCCAGTGCTACAGGTGTCAAAAATGGGGGCATCGATCCTTTGAATGTCCAGAAGTTGAGCAGACAGGTCAGAGGGGAACATTTATGATCCAACCTGAAGAAGCTGAAGCACAACCACGGGAGGTGGAAGACATGGCAGAAACGGGAGAAGCGTTGATTTTGAATAAAGTACTGTTAAAGCCAACCAAGGAAGTGGCTGAACCAACACAGCGGAAGTCATTGTTCCGGACAGTATATAAATCGCATGGAAAATGCTGCAAGGTGATAATAGACAGCGGGAGTACAGATAACTTGGTTGCCACTGAGATGGTGGAAAAACTGGGGTTGAAACGGTTGAAACACCCCACACCTTACAAGGTGTTGTGGCTGCAGAAAGGCCACCAACTGTTAGTTGATGAACAATGCGAGGTAGAGTTTCACATTGGCAAGTACCACGATACAATGGTCTGCGATATTATGCCAATGGACGTGTGCCACATACTGCTCGGAAGACCATGGCAGTATGACAGGAAGGTGATGCACGATGGGAAAAATAATTGTTATAAGTTTACGAAGGATGGGGTCAAACACACACTTGTACCCATCAAAGAGGAAGATTCAGCAGAATCAAGTGGAACAAAGGCGTTATTAATGGGAGGAAAACAGTTCATAAAACAGGTTGAGGAAAATGAAATTAATTTTGCAGTTGTGAGGAGGATGAGGCCAGTATTATTGAACTTAGAGAAATCAGAATTGCCCAAATAAATACAAGAGCTGTTAGAAGAATTTCAAGACATTGCGGCTGATGAGTTACCTGATAAGTTGCCTCCTAAAAGGAGCATCAGCCACCACATTGATTTTATACCAGGAGCAAGCTTGCCGAACAAGGCAGCGTACAGAATGAGTCCAAAGGACAATGAAGAAGTACGCAAACAAGTGCAGGAGTTGTTAGATAAGG
>APFE030140907.1:0-20991 GCA_000404065.3 Pinus taeda | reverse complement strand
ACTATCAAGTGAATTAGTAAAAAAAAAAAAGATTTAAATAAATAGGGAAATATTTTTTATAGTGATTTGTAAAATTGAAATAAAAAGGGAGATAGTGGCTTGAACCTAGCTCTTCAATATGTTATTTTTGAAAACCACCAATAAACCACTAAGCCAAGTTTTTATTGAGCAAAGAAACTTATCCTAGATGTGTGCTCAACATTTGTGAACTAAAAATAACCTACTCTCTAAATAGAGAAGGAACGTGGGCTATAATAAAAAACAAAGGCTAATATGCTATATATGTTGATTTAGTTGCCATATGACATAGTATATTTCATCTAAATAAATTAGAAGTAGAAAAATGTGTAAGCAAGATGTTTGAACCTTATATTTTTCAAAAATAGTTCAAGAGTAGAATTTTTTAACTAATTTGAATATCTATGTAAACTAATCTATCTCGATATGAATATCTATGCTTCTATTGTACAAGCACAAACTCAATAACATAGGAGATCATAGACTTCCTAAGCTAGATTTAAATTCTAGCCATAACCACCTAAGGATCAAACGGGAGTGGTATAAAGAAACGAGGGCCTGGTTAAACCATTGGGAGATCAACAAGAATGATGCATTGCAAAACATTAATAACATTAAAAGTATTGTTACTTCTAAGTTCAAAGATAAAATTTGGTGTGAGAAAGATTTAGCAACTAAAAGAAAATTAAGTTATTATAAGAAGGTCATCAACCCACCCTAGAAGATCAAAAGTATCTCTCTGTTTTAGCTAGCTCAAAGAAGAAAATTAATATAGCGAATATTATAACGAACTCTCATGAGCTCCATAGTGAAACAGGTCATTGCATAGTTCCTAAAACATATGGATGGAAAGGATCTGCCATCTTTGTGAGAATAGAAACATTGAGGATGAAAACTACTCCCTGTTAGAGTGCCCCGCGTACAACCACATTAGATCTCAGTTTCATAATCTTTGTCGCAATACTGACCTTCCTAGCCTTTTACGATGTCAAAATTATAGTGAGCTTGGGAGGCTTCTCTCCAAGCTTTTTGAGTATAGGAATAAAATCTTGAATCAAACCAAATAATTTGTTTCTTTAGGTTCGATAGACCAAAGTTTGGTCTCAGTGGAAATTAATCACCACCACCATCATCATCATCATCATCATTTACACATTGTATTTTGTACTAAAAAAGAAGTTTTCACTTGAAGAAATTTGATCCCTCTCAGCTCATGGTAGATCTCGATTTAAATGGATCTAGGTTGGTTTAAAATAAAAGAAGAAAGGGACTTATGTTGTTTTTTTAGAGTATTGCACATAAATCATATTTGTATATTGAAATGATTTGTTTGATGCAAACAATCATGACTTCACTGATATCAATAGTTTGTTTTGTGCTTAGAAGAAAGAAGAATTATTAGGAATGGATTAGAAAGGAGATTTGTCAAGAATTGATTAGAAAGCTTAAAACTGAACTTATATTTAATGATTTGTGAGAAGGAGTCTTTTAGGAAAAGAAATATAGAGGTGACAAAAAAATTGCACCTGAGCCACCTAATGATGAAAAGGAACATGTAATTTGGGAGACAAAACACAAAAAGGCATATGCATTAATTATTGCATCAATGACAGAGGAGGAAATAAGATATGTTATTTCTTGCGATACAAAATTTGAATCATTACAAAAGTTGAAGAAACTTTATAATTCTCATTCAGAGCTTGAAATTATTGACTTTCCATTGAGATTGTTTAATTTGGAGATGAAAGATGATGATCATTTGAAAATGGCATATGAAATAAAAGCTATTTTTCATTACATAAAAGCCACTGGTGTTGAAGTAGATTTGCAACTTACTGCTTTTATTGAGGTTATTCACCCTGTCTATTCACACTACTTGGAATCTTTCTAAGCTAGTGGACAATTCAAATAAATTACATTTCATAAACTAGTGAACAAAATCATTGAAAGAGAAAAGGTATTTGGGAAGAATGAGACTCAACCGAATAAACGTAGAAACATTGTGTCTGCAAATAAAGCCCAAAAGTCTCATAGGTGAATCTTTTATAGATGGTAAAAAGTACTAAGATGTTTGGTAGAAGAAAATTAGAGGCGGGGGGAGGGGGGTGGGGGAAGAAATAATAATCAAGGTGATAGGAAACAAGGTGACAAACAATAATAAAATTTTCAAAATGATGAACTAGCTATCTAATATTTTAGATGTGGTAAAATTGGTCACACTGTTGCTAATTGTAGAATATTTTGGGAGAAAATGAATGAATGGAGAGAACAGTTAATTGAAAAGAAAGATCAGCCACACCGCCAGATAAGGGAAAATCATTAGAGTTTATACATTACAATGTTTCCCATTGCAATTTTAATATTAACGATGTTTTTAGTATTGTATTTTCTTCATGGCAAGACAATTGTATTTTGGATTCAGGAGATACATGTCATATGATTTTTAGGTTAGATATTTTTGAAACATTCAGTGGCCAAACTGATGGAGTAGTATACTTTGTTGATTAATCTCAAATCAAGCCTTCAGGGATTGGATCCATTCATTTGAAGCTACCAAAGCTTGCAGATTGTGTTCTATAGGATATCCTTTACATTCCAAAATTTCAAAGAAATCTAATGTCTCTTATACATATTGGACAACAAGGGAATACCATACATATATTCGATGCCTTCATTGAGATACATAGAGCATCTGATCATGTAGTTATTATGACAAATGTTGAAAAAGGTACATTTTTAAAACTGAATGGTACATCATCTACTATAAATTCTCATGATATTTCTGCTCTTTCATCATATGAAAGCTATACTCTATCTTCCAGTTTATTATGGCATGTTGTTTTGGTCACATTGACTATGACAATATCAAAATTATGAGACAACAAGGTATAAAAGGATTGCCTACAATTCCAACAAAGTTTACACCATATGATGATTTTATTTTGGGGAAAAATTTTAAGCAGCCTATTCATAGTTCTTCTTCTAGAGCTTCAAGAAAATTAGGTCTCATATGTTCAGGTTTATGTGGTCCTATGCTTTTTGAAATTTCCAATGGTAATAAATATATGTTGGAATTTATTGATGATTATTCAAGAATATGTTGGGTGTATTTGTTAAAGATAATTCACAAGTTTTTTTAATTTTTAAAACATTTCATTTGATGATAAAAAAATGAAACTCAATTAAATAATGACATTCTCAAAATTGATAATGGTGGTGAATACTTCTAATGTTTTTGAACAATATTTCAAGGACAATGGCATCAAGCGTCAGACTACAATACCTTACAATTCGTAGTAGAATGGTTTTGTAGAGCGTATGAATAGGACGTTGCTTAATATGGTTAGATCCATGATGTTTTTTAATAATGTTTTGGGCAGAAGCAGTGCTTTGTGAAACTTATTTTCACAATCGTTGTCCTTATTTTGTCATCAATAATAAATCTCCTTATGAAATGTGGTACAGTTGTCTTCCTTTTGTTCAACATTTAGATTTTTTGGTTCTCTATGTTATGAATTGATTCCTAAACATCAATGCAACAAGTTGGGTATCAGGAGTCATAAATGTATTTTCTTAGGATATTCTGCTACTTCCAAATATTACAGGTTGTATGACGAGGAGAACAAGAAATTTGTTCTTTCCAGAGATGTTAATTTTATTGAATGTGGTAAAGATAATTCCACTATTCATAGACAACTAACTCATTTAGAGAAATTTGCATCCAAAAAGTTTATTTTGAATCTAATAATGATGTTCCACACACTAAAGGAGGGATTTCCATTCTAGATCAGTTTGTGGTTTTCCCATCTTTGACACATGAGAATGATGAGAATATTACTGCTGAAGAAAATTTGGAAGATAGTGTTGTTTTTGCTCGGTCAGAAACTACTCTTGAAGAGCTTGTTCTTGAGCACGTTTTTCAACATGAACAATGATCATAACCACTTCAACAATCTTTATCAATATCCACACATGTTCGAAGATTTCCAAGTAAGAATGATGACTTTGAAATAGGAAGTTCCTTTAAAGGTGAGTTTATTTCAAGTTCAGGTAAAATTTCTCATGACTGTGAGTTTAATTATTATATAATTAGTGAACAAAGTCTTTTTGAAGAAACTGCTAATTTTGATGAATGGAATGATGAATTGAAAAATGAGTATGATGAACTTATTAAGAATGGAACTTAGAGGTTATTAGATACTCCTACTGGCGTCAAACCTATTGGTTGAAAATGGGTATATAAGATTAAGTACAAGACAAATGGTTCGCTTGATAAATACAAGGCAAGGATCATAGCAAAAGGCTATGCTAAAAAGGAAGGTGTTGACTACACAGAGACATTTTCTCCTACAACAAAATGGGGTACAATTAGAACTCTTTTCTCTCTTGCAACTCAAAATAGCTGGAAGATACATCATATGGATGTAAAACAACTTTTTTGAATTGTGATTTGAAGGAGGATATTT
The DNA here is from genome assembly GCA_000404065.3 of Pinus taeda. Lineage (NCBI taxonomy): Eukaryota > Viridiplantae > Streptophyta > Pinopsida > Pinales > Pinaceae > Pinus > Pinus taeda. Next base: position 16,507 of record APFE030140907.1, on the reverse strand, counting down.
ATATTTTTTGGCCAAAAGGTTTTACTGTCAAAGGAAAAGAGAAAAAGGTATGTAAGCTGGTGAAGGATTTGTATGGACTGAAACAAACATCTCTCACATGGTATGAAAAATTAAATGAACACCTTCTCAAGTTGAATTGCAAGTTATTTTATTTGAATGATGCAATACATTTTGTTAAGAATATTGGAAAGTTAGTTGTATATCTGGTTGTGTATGTAGATGATTTGATGATCATAAGAAATATTGATGATTATATAATATTTGTTAATAAAAAATTATTGAAAATATTTTACATGATAGATTTGGGTTTATCGCGTCATTATTTAGGGATTGGAGTTGATAAAAAACCCAAATATACTTTTATTTATCATAAGAAGTATATTGGAAAACTATTGGATATATTTGGGATGCAGGATGGTAATCATGTTGCTACTCCAATGGAGAAAAATTTGAAGCTTACTTCCACTGAAGGAAGTACATTTGAAAATCCAACAAAGTTCAAGCAATTTGTTGGAAGTTTAAATTTTCTAACTACTACTCGACCTAACATAGCTTTTGGTGTAGGGATACTTTCCAGGTTCATGCATAAGCCATGTGAAGGTTATTGAAATGAAACAAAGAGAGTGCTTAAGTAATTGAAAGGAACTCAAACATATGGCATCAAATATTCCAAAGTTGCAAATTTCCACGTCACTCGCTCTTCAAATTCTAATTTTGATGGAGATAAGGAGGATGGGGTCTCTACTTCTGGTTATTCCATTAATCTTAGAGAAATAGTAATCAATTGGAAATCATGCAAGAAATATGTTCCTGTTGATTCTACCATCGAATCTGAATATGTTGTAGTGGCTCAAGCCACAAAAGAAATCATTTGGCTTCGCAAAATATTTGAATACTTGTAGGAGAAATAAAGGATTCAACTCCACTACTTATTGATAACTCTTATGCAATTCAGTTGGCCAATAATCCAAATTTTCATGATTGAAGCAAACATATTAATACCAAATATCACTTGATTCGACATTATGTGTAGGCCAAAGTTATTCATCTGACACATTGTCCTACCTCTGAATAGGTCACAGAAATGTTTACAAAGGCATTGGGACATGAAAAGTTTGAAAACTTCAGAATGTTACTTGACATTTCAGATGTTCCTTCAGATTATGGGGAGAATGTCAACTAATCCTTTGGAACTATATTTGCAAAATAGTAATTAGTTGTTAGTTTTTAGTTTTCGTTAATAAGTTATTGGCACAATTTTATCTCGAACCTACCTTACATTTGTATAATTCGTCGTATTGGCCTATACTATAAATTAATATGTGAACTTATAGCTATTGATAATGTGGTGAATGAAATAACGAGAGGATATATTTAGTTGGATAGCTCTGTGAAAAATCATTTCATCTGACTGAATGCAAGCATTAGCCAATCAAAACAACATTCAGATTAGAAAAAAAGTTGGACAGCTCTGTGCAAATGAATTCATTTGACCTAATGCAAACATTAACCAATCAGAACAACCCTCTGTGAAAGTGAATTCATTTGACCGGATGGAAGCATTAACCAATCAAAACAACACCAGAAATGGAGCTTCAAAGACCAAATTTAATCATTTAATAAGGGTTTCGTTGTCGTGACGTAAAAAATATTCACAGACAGGGTGGTAGAGGGATGCCATGAGGAGCCTTCTCTGAACTCTCTTAAGGCCTCTCCTTTCCTTTTCAACTCAATTGCTCTGATCTCTCCCTTACGGTCTCTCCTTTCCTTTTCGACTCAACTGCTCTGATCCCAAAAGATCTGATTTATTGGTCCAATTCTTGTAGTAATCAAGGATGTGTTTCTTCATTTATTAATCCTATTGAGGTGTGGTTGAGGTTGCAATTGCATTGGCCTTCGTGGATAATTTTTTTTAAATAGTTTTAATTTAATATATAGATATAGGATTTAAACAATTCTTCTCATTTTTTATTTTTTGATTTTTTTTTTGAATAGTTTTATTTAATATATAGATATAGGATTTAAACCATTCTCTCCTTTTTAATTTTTTCATCATGCTATAAGAATTAATATATTAGAGGCTAACTCTCATCCAAAACATATCACATGCATTTTTTATGTGTATCAAACTGAAGGGACATGCTTATTATTTTTCACCAGAATTGAATAAATTGCACATATAAATAGATTCAATTTCTTGAAAATCGCTTGGATTGTGTAGACTACACAAACTTAAACTTGTAATTCCAACAAATCTATTTTAACTAATCATTGGGGATTATGTTTATAAAATAGTAATTAGTTGTTAGCTTTTACTTTCCCCATAGTTTTATCTAGATTCTACCTTGCATTTGTATAAATAAAGTTCTCATCAGGAATACAATCAGTTTTTCATTGTGGAGTTTATTCAAGAGTGGTATCATAGTACCTATTAAAATTATAAACACCATGCCTAAGTTTATTTTTGAGAAGGCCTTGTTTCAAGTTTAAGGAGGGAAGAATGTATGTTGTTTGACGTTTATGGAGAGAAGAATGTACCTTGAGGAGTGCATTGAGTACCTATTAAGATTATAAACTCCATGCCTACTAGGTTTATTTTTGAGAAGGTGTTGTTTGAAGTTTATGGAGTTATAAACTCCATGCCTACTCGGTTTATTTTTGAGAAGGGGTTGTTTGAAGTTTATGGAGCTATAAACTCCATGCTTACTGGGTTTATTTTTGAGAAGTCGTTGTTTGAAGTTTATGGGGTTATAAACTCCATGTCTACTGGGTTTATTTTTGACAAGGCGTTGTTTGAAGTTTATGGAAGTTTATGGAGGGAAGAATGTATGTTGTTTGAAGTTTATGGAGGGAAGAATGTATCTTGAGGAGTGCAATGCTTGTAGATAAAAGTTGTTGGAAATCAAGTAAAAAAAACTAATTTAAAAGTGATTACCCACTAGTAGTTCTTATTATTGGCACAATCCACATGAATAAATAACACTGAATATGACTAGAAAGTGGAAAATGCTTAAGGCTCATGAAAGTGAAAGTAGTAAAAAAAGGAATTATTGAATCCACATATTACTTGCAAGTGGGGAATGCTTAAGGTTTCATGAAAGTGAAAGTAGTAAAAAAAAGATTTACAAAGTTTTTTTACAAGGATTTGTAAAATTAAAAAAAGATATACAATCCTTTTATTACTAGCAATAGTTAAAAAAATATTTGCAACTTCAAGTGAAATTAGTAAAAAAAAGATTTACAATGTTTTTTTACAAGGATTTGTAAAGTTAAAAAAAGATATACAATCCACTTAGTAGCAAGTGAAAGTAGTAAAAAAAATATTTGCAACTTTCTTTTTACAAGGATTTGTAAAATTTAAATAAATACTGAAATATTTAAAAAAATATATACACATCCACATATTACGAGTAAGTGAATTAGTTAAAAAAAAATAGATTTAAATAAATAGGGAAATATTAAAAAATATATACTCCACATATTACTAGCAAGTGAAAATAGTAGAATATTTTTTTTATATATAAGTGATTTTGTAAAATTAAAATAAAAAGGGAAATAGTGGCTTGAACCTAGCTCTTCAATATGTTATTTTTGAAAACCACCAATAAACCACTAAGCCAAGTTTTTATTGAGCAAACAGACTTATCCTAGATGTGTGCTCAACATTTGTGAACTAAAAATAACCTACTCTCTAAATAGAAAAGTAATGTCGGCTATAATAAAAAACAAAGACTAATATGCTATATATGTTGAGTTAGTTGCCATATGACATAGTATATTTCATCTAAATAAATTAGAAGTAGAAAAAATGTGTAAGTGAGATGTTTGAACCTTAAATTTTTCAAAAATATTTCAACACTAGAATTTTCTAACTAATTTGAATATCTATGTAAACTAATTTATCTCGATATGAATATCTATGCTTCTATTGTACAAGCACAGACTCAATAACATAGGAGATCATAGACTTCCTAAGCTAGCTTTATTCTAGCCATAACCACCTAAGGCTCAAATGGGAGTGGTATAAAGACATGAGGGCCTCGTTAAACCATTGGGAGATCAACAAGAATGATGCATTGCAAAACATTAATAACATTAAAAGTATTGTTACTTCTAAGTTCAAAGAAAAAATGTTGTGTGAGAAAGATTTAGCAGCTAAAAGAAAATTAAGTTATTATAAGAAGGCCATCAACCCCGCCCTAGAAGATCAAAAGTATCTCTCTGTTTTAGCTAGCTCAAAGAAGAAAATTAATATAGCGAAGATTAGAACAAACTCTCATGAGCTCCATAGTGAAACAGGTCATTGGGCAGTTCCTAAAACACCATGGATGGAAAGGATATGCCATCTATGTGAGAATAGGAGCATTGAGGATGAAAACCACTCCCTCTTAGAGTGACCCGTGTACAACCACATTAGATCTTAGTTTCATAATCATTGTCGCACTATTGACCTTCCTAGCCTTTTACAATGTCAAAATTATAGTGAGCTTGGGAGGCTTCTCTCCAAGCTTTTTGAGTATAGGAATAAAATCTTGAATCAAACAAAATAATTTGTTTCTTTAGGTCTAATAAACCGAAGTTTGGTCTCAATGGACGTTAACCATCATCATCATCATCATCTACACATTGTATTTTGTACTCTAAAAAAAGTCTTCACTTGAAGAAATTTGATCCCTCTCGACTCATGTTAGATCTCGAGTTAGATGGATCTAGGTTGGTCTAAAATAAAAGGAGAAAGGGACTTATGTTGTTTATTTTTAAGTATTGCACATAAATCATATTTGTAGTTTGAAACGATTTGTTTGATCCAAACAATCATGACTTCACTGATATCAATAGTTTGTTTTGTGCTTAGAAGAAAGGAGAATTATGAGGAATGGATTAGAAAGGAGATTTGTCAAGAATTGATTAGAAAACTTAAAAGTGGACTTATATATAATGATTTGTGGGAAGGAGTCTTTCAGGGAAAGAAATATAGAGGTGACAAAAAAATTGCACCAGAGCCACCTAATGACGAAAAGAAACATGTAATTTGGGAGACAAAAGACAAGAAGGCATATGCATGAATTATTGCATCAATGAAAAAGGAGGAAATAAGATATGTTATTTCTTACGATATAACATTTGAAGCATTACAAAAGTTGAAGAAACTTTATAATTCTCATTCAGAGCTTAAAATTATTGACTTTCCATTGAGATTGTTTAATTTGGAGATGAAAGATGATGATCATTTGAAAATGGCATATGAAATAAAAGCTATTTTTCATGACATAAAAGCCACTGATGTTGAAGTAGATTTGCAACTTACTTCTTTTATTGAAGTTATTCACCCTATCTATTCACACTACTTGAATCTTTGTAAGCTAGTGGACAATTGAAAGAAATTGCATTTCATAAACTAGTGAACAAAATTGTTGAAAGAGAAAAGGCATTTGGGAAGAAATAGACTCCACCTAATTATAACGTAGAAACATTGTGTCTTGCACTAAAAGCCCAAAATTCTCGTAGTGAATCTTTTATAGATGGTAAAAGTACTAGATGTTTTGGTAGAAGAAATTTTAGAGGCGGGGGAATGGGGGCAGGGGAAGAAATAATAATCAAGATGATAGGAAACAAGGTGACAAACAATAATAAAATTTTCAAAATAAGAAACTAGCTATCTAGTATTTTAGATGTGGTAAAATTAGTCACACTATTGCTAATTGTAGAATATTTTGGGAGAAAGTGAATGAATGGAGAGAACAGTTGAATGAAAAGAAAGATCAACCACCACCAGATAAGGCAAAATCATTAGAGTCTGTACATTACAATGTTTCCCATTGTAATTTTAATATTAATGATGTTTTTAGTATTGTATTTTCTTCATGGCAAGAAAATTGTATTTTGGATTCAAGAGATACATGTCATATGATTTTTAGGATAGATACTTTTGAAACATTCAGTGATCAAGCTAATGGAGTATTATACTTTGTTGATAAATATCAAATTAAGTCTTCAGGGATTGGATCCATTCATTTGAAGCTACCAAAGCTTGCATATTGTGTTCTATAGGATATCCTTTACATTCCAAAATTTCAAAGAAATCTAATGTCTCTTATACATATTGGACAATAAGGGAATACCATACATATATTCAATGTCTTCATTGAGATACATAGAGCATCTGATCATGTAGTTATTATGACAAATGTCGAAGAAGGTACAATTTTAAAACTAAATGGTACATCATCTACTATAAATTCTCATGATAGTTCTGCTCTTTTATCATATGAAATCTATACTCTATCTTCCAGTTTATTGTGGCATGCTTGTTTTGGTCACATTGACTATGACAATATCATAATTATGAGACAACAAGGTATAAAAGGATTGCCTACAATTCCAAAAAAGTTTACACCATATGATGCTTGTATTTTGGGGAAACATTTTAAGCAGCCTATTCATAGTTCTTCTTCTAGAGCTTCAAGAAAATTAGGTCTCATATGTTCAGATTTATGTGGTCCTATGCTTTTTGCAATTTCCAATGGTAATAAATATATGCTGGAATTTATCAATGATTATTCGAGAATATGTTGAGTGTATTTGTTGAAAGATAATTCACAAGTTTTTTAAATTTTTGAAACTTTTCATTCGATGATAAAAAAATGAAACTCAATTAAACAATGACATTCTCAAAATTGATAACAGTGGTGATTACTTCTAATGTTTTTGAACAATATTTCAAGGACAATGGCATCAAACGTCAGACTACAATACCTTACAATTCGTACTAGAATGGTTTTGTAGAGTGTATGAATAGGACATTGCTTAATATGGTTAGATCCATGATGTTTTTTAATAATGTTAAGTTGATGCCTTGGGGAGAAGTAGTGCTTTGTAAAACTTATTTTCGCAATCATTCTCCTTATGTTGTCATCAATGCTAAATCTCCTTATGAAATGTGGTATAGTCATCTTCCTTTTGTTCAACATTTTAGATTTTTTGGTTCTCTATGTTATGAATTGATTCCTAAACATCAATGCAACAAGTTGGGTATGAGGAGTCGTAAATGTATTTTCTTGGGATATTTTGCTACTTCCAAATATCACAGGTTCTATGATGAGGAGAACAAGAAATTTATTCTTTCCAAAGATGTTAATTTTCTTGAATGTGGTAATAGACAACTGACTCATTTAGAGAAATTTGCATCCAAAAAGTTTATTTTGAATCTAATAATGATGTTCCACACACTGAAGGGGGGATTTCCATTCTAGATCAGTTTGTGGTTTTCCCATCTTTGACACATGAGAATGATGAGAATATTACTGCTGAAGAAAATTTGGAAGATAGTGTTGTTTTTGCAGGGTCAGAAACTAATCTTGAAGAGCTTGTTCTTGAGCATGTTTTTCAACATGAACAATGATCATAACCCCTTCAACAATCTTTACGAAGATCCACACATGTTCGGAGATTCCAACTAAGAATGATGACTTTGAAATAGGAAGCTCCTTTAAAGGTGAGTTTATTTCAAGTTCATGTAACATTTCTCATGATTGTGAGTTTAATTATTATATCATTAGTGAACGAAGTTTTTTCAAAGAAGCTGCTAATTTTGATGAATGGAAAGATGCATTGAAAAATGAGTATGATGCACTTATTAAGAATGGAACTTAGAGGTTATTGGATACTCCTACTGGTGTCAAACCTATTGGTTGAAAATGGGTATATAAGATTAAGTACAAGACAAATTGTTCACTTGATAAATACAAGGCAAGGCTCACAGCAAAAGGCTATGCTAAAAAGGAAGGTGTTGACTACACAGAGACATTTTCTCCTACAACAAAATGGGGCACAATTAGAACTATTTTCTCCCTTGCAACTCAAAATAGCTGGAAGATACATCATATGGATGTAAAACAACCTTTTTGAATGGTGATTTCACAGAGGATGTTTATATTTTTCAGCTAGAAGGTTTTACTGTCAAAGGAAAAGAGAAAAAGGTATGTAAGCTGGTGAAGAATTTGTATGGACTGAAACAAACATCTCTCACATGGTATGAAAAATTAACTGAACGCCTTCTCAAGTTGAATTGCAAGTTATTTTATTTGAATGATACAATACATTTTGTTAAGAATATTGGAAAGTTAGTTGTATATATGGTTGTGTGTGTAGATGATTTGATGATCATAAGAAATATTGATGATTATATAATATTTGTTAATAGAAAATTATTGAAAATATTTTTACATGACAGGTTTTGGTTTATTGTGTCATTATTTAGGGATTGGAGTTGATAGAAAACCCAAATATACTTTTATTTATCATAAGAAGTATATTGGGCAACTATTGGATAGATTTGGGTTGCAGGATGGTAATCATGTTGCTACTCCAATGTAGCAAAATTTGAAGCTTACTTCCACTGAAGGAAGTACGTTTGAAAATCCAACAAAGTTTAGGCAATTTCTTGGAAGTTTAAATTTTCTAACTATTACTCGACCAAACATAGCTTTTGGTGTAGGGATACTTTCTAGGTTCATGCATAAGCCATGTGAAGGTTATTGAAATGAAACAAAGAGAGTGCTTAAGTATTTGAAAGGAACTTGAACATATGGCATCAAATATTCCAAAGCTGCAAATTTACATCTCACTCACTCTTCAAATTCTAATTTTGATGGAGATAAGGAGGATGGGGTCTCTACTTTCGGTTATTTCGTTAATCTTAGATCAATAGTAATCAATTGGAAATCATGCAAGAAATATGTTCCTGATGATTCTACCATCAAATCTAAATATGTTGCAGCGGCTCAAGCCACAAAAGAAATCATTTGGCTTCGCAAAATATTTGAATACTTGCTGGATAAATAAAGGATTCAACTCCACTACTTATTGATAGCTCTTATGCAATTCAATTGGCCAATAATCCAAATTTTCATGACCAAAGCAAGCATATTAATACCAAATATCACTTGATTCGACATTATGTGTAGGCCAAAGTTATTCATCTGACACATTGTCCTACCTCTGAATAGGTCACAGACATATTTACAAAGGCATTGGGACATGAAAAGTTTGAAAACTTCAGAATGTTACTTGGCATTTCAGATGTTCCTTCCGATTATGGGGAGAATGTCAACTAATCCTTTGGGACTATGTTTGCAAAATAGTAATTAGTTGTTAGTTTTTAGTTTCTGTTAATAAGTTATTAACACAATTTTATCTCGAACCTACCTTACATTTGTATAAATGAAGTTCTCATCATGAATGCAATCAATTTTCCATTACGGAGTTTCTTCATGGTCTATCTACAATATTTGTTGAATATTAGACAAAATTGATTGAAAAATACAAGTTAAAAAGGGTTAAAATGTAGAAAAATGATACTAATTGAAATGTTTTAACCATAAGAATATATTTTTTTTCCAATTTCTTCACAAAGAATATGCATAGTTGACATTGAAATATTTTACTTAAAATGACAATTCAAGTATTTTATTTATATACCACATTATCTACATTAATTTTCTTTCTATACACTTGCAATTACCTTTTTCTTTAATTTTAATTTCCTTTTAAGCTTTCTTTCTTTATATATACATAAATATGAAGTTGATAGTTAAATAAATTAGTTAAAATGGATATTTAACTAATTATAATTTATGTTTTCAAAGGAGAGACTGTAAGCTTGTCAAATAGTTTTACTAATGAAGGAAGCACAATGAGAATCTATTCATGTTTTGTAATGCTTTTAATTAAAACAAATAAAATATCTATATTCATTTTTTTTACTATACTATACATTATTTTTATTTAGTAAATATTTTTATTTATATTTTAAAAGGGTACATGTCAAAGGTTAATCATAAAAGGAATTATCCATCTTCTTCATACTAGGTGGTATAATGCAACAACCAACAAAGCAAGAGAGTAAGCGCAACGAGACTTTGATATGATTTTAATTAAAAGAAACTGAATATGTATATTCATTTCTATTTTTGTTATAACAAACATTGTTTTTTTATTTAGAGAATATTTTATTTTATTTTAAAAGTGAAACATGTCAACATTAAGTATGGAAGGAATTACACATCTCCTTCATGTTGGGGTTTAGAATGAATCTCTCGACTCAACAACATACTTGGTTGTAGAATGGGACTATCAATCCAACAAGTTACTGGAATGTACAATAAGCCTCTTACCCAACAACATAGTAGGGAACTAGATTTGGTGCATCAAAATATTGTGCATTGCAAATTCAAAACCAAATATTTTTCATTTATTCCTCGTACAATAAATTACTAGACATAACAATGAGAAAATGAATCATAAAATTGCAGAAAATATTAATTCCTAATTAAATGTCCAAAAGCTTGTACAATAAATTACTAGACATAACAATGACAAAATGAATTATACAATGAAAATCCAAAAAATATTAATTCCTAATAAAATGTCCAAAGGCTATAAGAACTATAGAGTATGATGTGGATGTAATTTATGGTCCTATGTATTCCCTATCAATTATTCATCATGTGATAGTGGTTTATAAATTTAGCTACACAACATGCACATATATATAAGTTAAATGGTTGATTAACATGGATAGGCTCAATGTCACCTAAGCTAAATTGTATCCTCTTACAATCAAGTGAACCTTCTTTAATTCTACATTTTTTACAAAAATGTTTCCTTTCCACTTTAATCCTACTTTAGTTAGTGATGCAAGAGCATTCAACCCAAGGAAAATCATTGTAAATAGTAGACATAAGGGGTCATGCATTTTAGGAAGTAGTTTCCCTAAGTCTCAAGTCAATGTAATATTTAGTCTTTTAAGTGATCTAATTGGATAATGGGAGCTTATGTAAATTCTCTCAAAATAAATAAATGAGAACTGTAAGGACTCTGGACACCACATATCTCCACAATGGTATGATATTTGCCACTTTGGGCCTAAGCCCTCATGGATTTGCTTTTGGACTTACCCCAAAAGGCCTCATACCAATGGAGATATTTGTCCATCCTTATATACCCATGATCCTCCCCACTTCTAGTCAATGTGGGACTTTGGTCGTATACCCAACAATCCTCCCCTCGAGCAAAGGACCACCGAGACTCCCCTCAAACGATTATCCATCAGTCCACTCTCTACCAACCAAGATTCTCCGCTCCAATGCATTAGAAGCACACGCCTTACATGGAGCACCACCTGCCTCGAGAGCTTGCTCTATCCCAAGTCAACTCCTCTTCACCATGTTGGGACCAGGACACGTCCATGAAGAATCTGGAGCACACCGCCTGTCTAATCGAGCTCATCCATGGATCCCATCGTGATATTCCTGGGGCCCACCACCTTCGTTCGGCATTCTGAGGATTTATCCACTTGGCTAACTTCAGAACTTGGATTTGATACCACTTGTAAGGACTCTGGACACCACATATCTCCATAATGGTATGATATTGTCCACTTTGGGCCTAAGCCCTCATGGATTTTCTTTTGGACTTACCCCAAAAGGCCTCATACCAATGGAGATATTTGTCCATCTTTATATACCCATGATCCTCCCCACTTCTAGTCAATGTGGGACTTTGGTCGTATACCCAACAAGAACATGAGTGGTAGAAGTCAAATCCAACTCTCTAGGAGTGAGAGAGAGTTTTTAGGAATTAATTAGAGTAAAAGTGGACCATTGAGCTGATAAGGGGACTTTTCTATTTTAAAGCAAAGAAAAAGATGGAGTGGATAAAGTCTGCCACATATATATGCATGTAGCGAGATTTAGGGCTTTTGTTAAAGGATGGGATCAGGTCCTTCATAGTAATCCAATCTAAAGTTTCCATATAAACATATGTAAGCCTACGGGCAAAAGGAAGAGGCCACTAATGTTGAGAATCAGGCCTATGTGAGACCAAAGATTCTCTAATGTAATCTATGTGTTTACATTAATATATATTTATAGTTAATCCTGATTGTGTGAAAGAGTTGAATGTGTGTTTTAAGTGTTGATTTTTATGTGTACTCGTAAGCTCTATGGTAGGGGGTCACAGAAAGAGTTTTGTAGAATACGCAGAGAGAGAAAGAGAGAGAGAGAGGAGAACTATTCAGAAGAATCGAAGGGATCATCAAGTCCAACTGGAGCAGCATAGCAAAGCTCTGGAGATACAAAAAAGCTGAGAGTTCGAAGACATAAGTTGAGATCAGAGTGGCACAACAGAAGTAGTGAAGGATCAAAACCTTCAAAAGAACTATATCGCTGAAGAATTGAAGAAACCGCGGAAAACTTCATAGTAAAATGATTGAATAGAGGAGTGAAGATCGATGCTTAGGAACCATTAAGTCATGGAATATCAACGGCTGAGATCAAATCGGCCAAAAATATCGCATCGCATCAATGCAAGTGGAAGGGAACAGGCCTATGGAGTTGCCGAACTTCGATAGGACGATACAACCAGACCCAAAGGTCATAACGGTGGATTTAAATCCCTATCGGGTCTGAAGATATGATCGCATTGGAGGGAGAAGAAGAGCGATAGCCAATAAGCAAAGTCGGAGGTGTCAGCGATCAAAGGTAAAAGATATCGGCATTTGAAGAAGGGAGAGGTCAGAGCAGTGTTCTGGAGCAATAGAGACACGGGCCCGATGGAGGTTATAATGGCTCATTTATAACCCTTGAGATCTGTTATATGTGTTTTAGAGCAATTTTCGTATGTATTGGCGTAAAGTGTGGGTTGAGTCTGCCAAGACTAAAACATATATAATATGTTCTGCTAGTGGAATATCAGAGTCGGAGGGGTGATGAACCACATATGTGGTAAGGCTGCAGAAGATTTCCAATAGCGATTGTGATGAGATTTTAACCTCAAGTTCTATGCAGAACCAGTATGAAAGAGGAAAAGGAGTATTGTGTGAAAATCCTTCATGTAAGGATTAATAAAGGAATAAAAAGCACCAATTGAAGGTTGTGAAGGGTTCTAATTCCTTATAGAAGGATTTGGAGGAAAGACTTTGGTCGAAGTTTTATACAAGGCTTGATGGTTCATACAATTCTAATAAGAGGTTTCAGGTGGGGTGATTAGTTCCGATTAACAAAGGAACTGTATAAGAGGGCCCTGACCATTTATGGTCTAAAGATTTGACTCCATTATGGAGTTAAATTTCCTGGGATAGATGTGGATGCATTGGTGAAATTCATTTTGTGGGTATGTGTGGGTGTTACCCTGCACCATTTGTGGTATCAGAGGAGAAGTTTGTAATCAGAGCAAATTTGTAAATTGTAAGGGGAAATTTTAAAGTTCTTGGAAAACAGTAACATTCCAGCAGAGGCTTAGAGTAGGCAGGAATAGAGGATTCCTTGAAGGAAGGAGAAAGAAAGGTTACTTAATGAAAGTTCTGAAGGAAAGAGGACTTGGAAACCAACCAGAAGACAAGCCATTCAAAGTGCAGAAGAATGGTGAAGCAAGATCATGCTGAGATCTTAAAGGTGAGCTAATATGTTATGTTCATTTTTAAATTGAGAATGTGTTTTTATATATTAATGCATAGGTGATAGAAAGAGAAGATGTGAGAGGATAACTAGATGTGCTCTTGAAGACAGAGAAAGGAGAATACTCCGAAGAAGAAGTGGCAGTTAACCTAAAGAATCCAACAAGAGATTGGACAAAGACATCTGAAGTGTTCTCAAGAGAGAATGAGAGATTTCAGAAGCCTAGAAGGAGCAAAGGTGTTGCTCAAGGGGAGGTTCCAGACAGAGGACCCATGCTTACCAAAAGACTGAGTGAGGAGAGCTTAGTAAGGTAAGATTGCAGCTAGGAGGACTAGCTATTACAGAGGCTTGTTGCAAAGGAGTTCATGAAGAAAGAAGAGAAGAAGATGACTACTGATAGTCATAACAGAGGTTCAGAGAGAAGCCACAACAGAGGATATAAGAAAGAGGATGCCAAAGAAAATGGAAAGAGGATGAGTCAAGAAGAAATTGACAAAGAGGTTGCTGAATTAAAAGAACAACTCAATGCATTAAGCAGAATTCTTGACGAAAGCCAAAGACTAGGATGGGTCTTGAGGAAGAAGCCAGTGGAATGGCATGAGATGTAGAGAAGGCTACAATAAAATCAAGTAAGGTGGCTGAAGGAAAAACCCAAGGAAGTTGAGTTATAAATGGAAAAATCCATTTGTGAACCAGAAAAAGTAGAAATTTTGGGAGAAAGTGAAGACTACACTGAAGCTAAAGAATGGGGATCAAGTGAAGATCTCATGGACTATTGGGATAGTTCAAAACAGCATGAGAAGATGATGACTAAAGATGAAGACTTGAAGACTGACACTTCAAATGAGGCCAAGGGGTCTAATGATTTTAAAACTAACAAATTATGTATGATTGCAGGTGAAACATGTGAAGGACAATTTGTTGATATTGTCATGAAGAAGAAAGAAGACCAGCATAATCTAAATTCTATTCTGGAAAAGGATGGAATAGATAGATCTCATATACAGCTGGAGAAAGATGTCAAGCAACCAAGTGAAGGGCTTGAGGAGATTGAAGAAGAGACTATCAAAGAATTTCTTAATCATATGAATGATTTACAACAACAAGAAGATATGATGGTTGAACCATCAAGTGAGACCATAGGGTCTTATATTTTTAAAACTAATAGTTTTTGTTTGATGGAAGATATTGCAGGAGAAAAGTAGCCATTTGAAGATATCTTCAGAGAAGATAAACATCAAGGGACTAAAGGCAAACTTGAGGAAGAGACTATGCTAGTTGAAAACATAGTAAAGGATCATCAATTCACTATCATGATAGGCACAGTGGAGATAGCCATGGAAACTATTGAGACAAATAGTAGGGAAGAAGGACATCTACTGAAATATGTTAAGAAGGAGGAACCCTATGCAAGGGATTTAACCAAGGAGTGTTTTGAAGAGGATGGATAGACTTTTGAAGACATCGAAAGTCTGGAGGAGTACTCTAGGAGAACACAGTATGATGAAGAAGACATCTTGAATGAGGGAAGTAGTGATTTGCTACAACAGAAAGACCTTGAGAGTACAAGGGTCAAAGGAAGACAATATTTTAATATTGTAACGTAGCATGTGAAGGATGAAGCTGGAAGAAGAGAGCATGGTGATGAAGTGCTTGCTAAGTGCGAAGAGGAGATTAAATTGCTAGAGAAATTGTTCAAAGAACCCAACGGTAGAATAGAAGTTGCAATTACAATTTTTGAAGAAGAAGATGTGTCTCAAGTAGCCATGGAGACAGGAAGATGTAATGATTTTTTTATAGGTTCATTAAAAAGCATGAATGCGTATGAGTATGTGATTGGAGATATTGAACAGAGATTGTTTGAAGATGGTAAAGAGGCTGTAGGAATCAAACAATTTCAAGGTGAAGATAACTAGTAGCAGGCTAAAGGAGGAAAATTTCACTACTATGAACCCAAGCAGGAAGACATCATTAGAACAGATGGTGTGGAAGAGAGACTAATTGATAGTCATATGAATTATGCTGAGAATTTGAATTGGCATACTGATGTGCTGAGAAAGGAGAAGGAGAAAAGAGAGAAGCAAACTAAATTGTTGCCAAAGGGAAATAAGGCACATGAGCCTTATGTTTTTTATTTTAACAAGTGTTTGAGTGTGTAGGTTTTGTTGAAAATGCTGGAGAATATTTGGAACAAGTGAATAGCCAAATAAAGATGGAAGAAGAGAATTCTATGGAAGAACTCAATCCATGGAATGGAGAAATTAATTTGCTGGAGAAAATGCTGAATAGTCATGATTTAATCATGAAAGAGGGTAAGGATGATAGGGAGGCAACAAGTAAACCGAAGGATGAGGTAATTTATACAATGGTAGCAAGAAAATCCAGTAAAACAATAATAACAACTTGGAACACAAAGAAAGAGGAAGAAGTAAGGAGTGGAATATGGACCAACCCAAAGATATGCTGGACATAGAAATTGAAGAAATGTGGGAGTTGATGATGAAGCAATCCAAATGGAGGAAAATGGTAGCAGCAGCAAGCAAGATCAATCAAAAGTTGAACCTGATTGACAGGAAGAAGAAAATGGAGAAAAACATAGCAGAAGTGCAGCAACAAAGGTACAAGGCATATGGACAATTACAGAACAAATTGTGGGATCTAGGAAGACAAATATCAAAAGACACATGATCAGGAGATCATGAATATTTTCTACTTTTGGATTCTGAAGTAGGAGATTTCAGCCCAAGGAAAATTGTTATAAATAGTAAACATAGGGGGTTATGCATTTTAGGAAATATTTTTCCTAAGTCTCAAGTCAATGTAATATTTAGGCTTTTAAGTGATTTAATTTTATAATGGGAGAATATGTAAATGATCTCAAAATAAATAAATGAGAACATGAGTGGTAGAAGTCAAATCCAACTCTCTAGGAGCAAGAGCGAGTTTTTAGGAATTAATTAGAGTATAAGTGGACCATTGAGCTGATAAGGATACTTTTCTGTTTTAAAACAGAGAAAAATATGGATTGGATAAAGTTTGCCACATATGTA
>APFE030140904.1:370728-401941 GCA_000404065.3 Pinus taeda | reverse complement strand
AATAGAAAAACTTGGATTTATTGTATTAAGAATAAATCTGATGTATTTGATACTTTTAAGAAATGGAAAGCTTTGGTTGAGATTGAGACAGGAAAGAAATTGAAGTGTCTTAGATCAGACAATGGAGGTGAATATTGCAGCAGAGAGTTTGATAGGTACTGTTCAGAGCATGGAATTCACAGAGAGAAGACAGCTCCAAGAACACAAAAAGAAAATGGTGTGTTAGAAAGGATGAACAAGACAATCATGGAGCGTGCAAGGTGCATGAGATTGCATGTAGGATTGCCTTTACATTTTTGGGCAGATGCTGTAGATACTGTTGTTTATCTAATAAACAGAGGGCCTTCAAGTTCCTTGGATGGTGGTGTTCCAGAGGAAGCATGGACAGGTAAAAAGGTAAACTACTCTATTTTAAAGCCTTCTGGTTGTGAGGCCTTTGTCAATATTGATAAAGAAAATAGAACAAAGCTTGAAGCAAAGTCAAAGAAATGTACCTTTATTGGATATGGTGTTAATGATTTTGGTTATCACTTATATGATTATGAAAATCACAAAGTCATTAGGAGCAGAGATGTAATATTCAATGAAAAGGTCTTGTATAAGAATCAGTTGCAGGGAAAGGAACAAGAAAAGGAAAACAAGGAATATGCAGTTCTTGATGAAATCACTGAAAAAGTAAAGGTGCTTGAAAATAATAATAATCAACAACCACAACAACAGCAACCATCACAACTACAACAGGCACCCCAAACACCTGAAAGTGGTGTTAGAAGATCTACCAGGATAAGTAGACCCCCTGAACGATACTCTCCTTCATTATATTATTTATTGTTGACTGATTCCGATGAACCCGAATGTTATGAAGAAGCAATGCAGGTTGAAAGCAGGAAGAAGTGGGAGGTAGCCATGAAGAAGAGATGGACTCCTTAATGCATAACCAGACTTTGGATTTAGTCAGGTTGCCTGCAGGAAAAACTACATTGAAGAATAAATGGTTTTACAGGTTGAAGGAAGAAGATGGAGGAAAACAGAGGTACAAAGCTAGACTTGTGGTGAAGGGGTTTGCACAGAAGAAAGGTATTGATTTTGATGAAATATTTTCTCCTGTTGTTAAAATGACTTCAATCAGAACTATTTTGAGTCTTGTAGCAGCTGAAGATTTGCATCTTGAGCAGTTAGATTTAAAGACAACCTTTCTCCATGGGGATTTGGAGGAAGAGATATATATGCAGCAGCCACAAGGATATGAAGTGAAAGGGAAGGAGAAACTTTTGTGCAGGTTGAAGAAGAGCTTGTATGGCTTAAAACAAGCTCCAAGGCAGTGGTATCTAAAATTTGACAAGTTTATGTCTGAACAAGGTTATACTAGATGTCGCTCTGATCATTCTGTTTATCTGAAAAAGCAAAATGATGGAAGCTATATTATATTGTTATTGTATGTAGATGACATGCTTGTTGTAGGATCTAACATGCAGGAAATAAATGTGCTCAAAAGAAAATTGGCAAATTCATTTGCAATGAAGGGTTTGGGAGCTGCAAAACAAATCCTTGGTATGAGAATAAATAGAGACAAGAAAAATCATAAATTAACATTGTCTGAGAATGAGTACATACAAAAGGTGTTGAAAGGATTTAACATGCACAATGCAAAACCAGTTAGTACACCTTTTGCTATCCATTTCAAACTTAGTAAGGAAATGTGCCCAAAGACCCAAGAAGATGTGGATTATATTTCTAAAGTTCCATATGCATCAACAGTTGGAAGATTAATGTATGCAATGGTTTGCACAAGGCCTGATATTGCACATGCAGTGGGAGTTGTAAGCAAGTACATGAACAATCCAGGAAAGGAACATTGGATAGCAGTGAAATGGATTCTCAGATATTTGAAAGGTACCACAGATCAATCATTATGCTTTGGTGGTTCAAACATTTCTCTATAGGGATATGTTGATGTAGATATGGCAAGTGACAGAGATAACAGGAGGATCACTATAGGATATGTATTCACTGTTGGTGGAACAACTGCCAGTTGGGTTTCAAAAATCCAAAGTGTTGTTGCAATTTCAACAATAGAAGCAGAGTATGTTGCTGCTACAGAGGCTAGTAAAGAAATGATTTGGTTACAAAGGTTTATGGGTGAATTGGGTAAGGAGCATGATATGGGCACGTTATACAGTGATATTCAAAGTTCCATTCATCTTGGAAAGAACTCAGCATTTCATTCTAGGATGAAACATATACAGCTCAAATATCATTTCATATGATCAGTGTTGGAAGATGGAGAGTTGAAGCCAGGAAAGATACACACTAGCCAGAACCCTGCAGATATGCTAACAAAAGTTGTAACCAGGGAGAAACTAAGAATATGCTCAGTTTGAGTTGGTCTTCAAGGTTGATGATGAAGATGAGAAACAGCCAGGTCCAAAGAGGAGTCATTGTCCAGCAAATGGAGCAGCGGTGGAGTTGCTACAATCAGTCTCCAAGTGGGAGATTGTTGGGTGTGGAGCCTGATTATCTTCTATATTCAAAAGTACCACCACTTTGGACCCCAGTTCAAAATGGGGGAGGCAACGCCGCCCGTAAAATATTTGCTGCAGGGGGGGTCCAGGGGGGGTGGCTACGACCTTTGGGAGCCCCCCCTGGCAGGGGGTTTCAGGGGCAACGCCCCTGAAGCTAAAAACAGCTGTAAAATTGCCTTGTAAAAGTATCGTAATTTCTAGTCAATCTAGGCCATTCATTAGGCGGATGATCTGATGGTAGAACTTATGTTTATTTTATGGTTTTTTGCCCTAGAAGGAAACCCCTCTCTTTGTATGAGGGTATTTTATTTGAGGCTGTGAGATAGATGTGTATTCTGTGTGAGCGAGAAACAGAGAGGTGAGACTGTGAGAGAAAACAGAGGATATTACAACGGATTTGCTGTAGGTTGTGTCTCTTCATTTTGCTAGATAATAGAAAGGAAGGACTCGCTGTTCGAGGTGGACGTAGCCCAAACTGGGTGAACCACGTATATCTATGTCTCTCTTGTTTTGTGCATTTTCTGTGTTTATACTTCTACAACATTTTATGTGTTCCATTGCTCCGTAATATATATAATATTCTAACAGTATGTTAGTAGTAGAGGATCTCTTACATCTATTCTACATCTACTCTTTTTCCCAAGACATTTGGAAACATGTGATTTCACTCTTGGGATTATACATTGATGTGGACCATACCTCTATGGTAGATTTCACTAGTTCTTGGGATCAGAAAAATCAATCTTATAGAGATATTTCTCTTTGTCTTCTAGGGTATTTGGCATGCTCTAATGCTGATATTTTTGAATGATCCTCCCCAAATGTTTTTTTGATTCCCATCCATATTGTGGCATATTTGATGGAGGTGGGGCCATGGTTTGATAAGGTTTCTTCTTGGTCTGCTATTTTGGTTGATTGGGCTAACATCTTTCCTATTTTTTTCTTTGATGAGGCTTCTCCTAATGGGCATTGTGGGTGCGGAGTCTCTCCCCATGTTGACTCTCTTCTATCCTTTCACCTTAGATGGTTCCAGGGTATCATAAACAACTTTAGGGCTTAGATGTTGGCAAAGTGGGGAAATATATAGGTGGAACTTTTGCTCAACATCAATAATATTTTGTTTGTTAGGGACACCCTTTCCATGATCTATTGGATATAAGACCATTTTGTTTTATAGGTCCCACTAATTCTCAACTTGATGCACAGTATTTTAGACTTGAAGGATCTCTTCGTACATGTTTCTTTTTAGCATATCAATAGAGAGAAGAATGTTGAAGTTGATGACCCCTTCAAGAGTGTTCTCTCACTTTTCCCTAGGTACAGGTTTTTTCAACAGATCGTAGATGAATCCATTCATAGTGATGGCTCTTTTGCGTTCATAGGATTACTCTATGTTTTTTGGTTGTGGCCTTCATTGCCTTCCATGGGAAGTTCCACATTTTTACCCTTAGTTATGATTCTATTTTTATATTTCTTACAACTTACCTTGATGGTTTGTTTGTGGAGCATAGTATTGTTCCTTAATGATGTGTTGGAGAATATTTCTTTGCTTTTTTTTGTTGGAACTAAAACAAGGATTTTTTTTCCTTGGCCTCTCGAAAGATGAATTATTGTAATATTATGCAATGTTCAAAGTCTTCTAGTCTCATGAATATGTCAAAAAGTGCATCGTTAAATGAAAAGTTTTTGGTTTTTTCTTAAAAAATATGAGACTTTGATGACAATAAAGATCATAATTTTAACACCAAAATGATTTGAGAGACCTACTTATTATCCTCATAACACCAAAGGTTCCGATGAACATATCTTCTCCACTTACGAAGTTGTGTTATTCTTGGTAAAACAACATTGAATATATTAAAAATTATAATTCTAACACCATAGAATCCTTTACAAACAAATTTGAATATATATTTCAATTTGGAGTAAGGTCTTTTCCATTTCAATAAGTTTAGAGATCTATATTTTAACTTAGATTAAAGGGAAAGGGTTCCATTTTTCTTATATGACATGAAAAATATGCAAGGCATGTTACACGAAAATAATTGAGAGATATAGGTGAGAGAGTATTGGAGGTGTCAATTGCGATTTAGTCGATACTGAATAAGAAAATGATGTTGGTGAAATTTTCGTCAATAGGTAGCATATTCTCTTCCGATCCACCAATTTCCCCCTCGATATTACCTATATGGTGGAGCCTACATCCTCTTTGAACAACCCAAGATTATTATTTAGTGTCACCATGAGGAGGCTCACATTATTGTTTGTATCTATAAATTGTGCTTCTAGCCATGTAAACCTGTCATTTGCTAGATCTTGATGGCTATCATAAATTGCTTTGTCGGCCATGGATATGGTTTTATTACTTTATGTTTAAAATGATTTTATTTGAGCCAATTTCCTAAAATATATCCAAAGAAGCATGGTTTCATAACAATATGTTCACTAAGTCACCATGCATATTCAACTAGACATTTCATCACAACATATGAAATATAAATATATTGAAATTTAAAAACTATATTGTGACGATTAATTTTTGATAGACTTATATATTTATTATTTATTATCTTTTGGTTTATGCTAGTGATAGTAAAATGTTAAAAATAGAGAATAGTGAAATACAACCCACACCAATAATAATGAACACCTAGATATGTTCTAGGAAACCCTTTTAGGAGAAACCCCAACTAGAAATTAAGGTTACTTATCTCTCACTGTCTAAATGGAAATTAGGGGAACACAAAGGAGAATCACACTCTATGGACTTATCTTGGAGCTATGACTTAAGGGCTATTAGGAAACACAAAATCCCTTTTTTATTCTCTTTTTCTATCCACTCTCAACCAATTTTCTCTACCATGGTACAAAAATGCACTCAAATAGAATGAAGCCTCTTTTCCTCCTATTGTCTTCGTTATTACATAAATCAATGCCCAAATAGGGGTGAAATTTGACCTATTCAATATTGAGTTACGAATCAACCCTTCTATAGTGTTCCAAATAATTCCCTCATGGATAACCCCCTCTTCATGAGTAATGAGGCTCAAGTATCATCCTCCGAAATAATGGTAGTCAATCATGATATGTTAAATTTTAAAAAACATTAATCTTGCATCTGGAATATCTTTAGGTGTTGAATAGAATCATGGGGTGTAGTGCTTAAGTGGGAAAATTTACCCTAAAAAATATATCATTTAACGCATCAAACTGACATGAAAGGTTATGACCCGAATTTTCCAATCTAGCTCATGCTGCTAAAAATACTACTAGAAACATTTTTGTCTCACTTTTCCACATTGAAGAATCCTATTGAAAAGAAATATAATGATTCAATCCAAAGCCACCCAAAATGAAACTAACTATATCTATTATTTTACCTTTAATATGAAATTTACAAGTTTTTCATTAAAAAAATTAATTAATTAATTAAATTATATTTACCAATATAATAAATACCAAAATTTAAATTTAGACATTCAGTTAAATTATATTATTTAATTTTAATCTTAATCATTTTAATTAGTTATCTAAAGTCTATAAAGTTATATAATTCAAATTTAAAACATTGAAAAATTATAAAGGGAACTTAAAAGTAGCTAATCATAATAGTAAATAGTTAAACAAATCATAATAAATATATAATGAAATAAATTAAAGATAACCTTTTTTGTTTTATATATTATAATTAATAAAAGTTTTAAATCTTAAAAAATATATTTATATGGCTAAAGTTATTTATATTATTAATATATATATATATATATATATATATATATATATATATATATATATATATATATATATATATATATATATATCTTATTCCAAAGGTTTGGGATTTAATGGTGGAAAGTGAACAATTTTCATAGTTCGATAAGGTTAATTTCCCATGAGTTCCTAACGTGGAGCTATGAAGGGACTTTGAGGTAGGAGGGAAGTTCATTTGGAAGTCACTGTGTTATGAATTATTTGTGAAGTTTAAAGTTCCAAGTTCAAATCCCCATTAATTGACTACATCGGCCATGCATGGGGGAACATATAGGTACACCTAGAGGTATGGTGGTACTATTTAGAGTATACAGTGTCTCATATGAATATGAACCTCACTTAGTTGTTGATTCCTCTATACCTAAAAAACACACAACAAACATTGATTCAATCTAATTAGAAATAATTTATTTATAAACAATTTATAATATTTTATAAACATTTATTTATCACTAAATTGAATTGAAAGAAAATAATAGCAAAACATTTTTCTGTATGAAAATAATTTATTTTATTATATATTATATATATTTTCTTTGTAAAAGCATTCTATTAAAAGGAAGGAAAAATAAAATTACAATGAGGCTGCAACCTCATTTGAGAACAACCAAGTTCCTTTTGGGAATCATAACTACCCATATTTGGGGAAACTAGTTTAGACTTACAAAAAACCATGCTAAAGACCAGGAGAACAACAACAAAACCAGAATGAAGTCTTGAGATATCACCATCTAAAACAGTTGAGAAAGAAGACAGAAATGCCTAACCAGAGAACTAGAAACAAAACCATAGACAACAGGACCTCACCAGTCAGCAACAAAACTTTGAGGTGGCACTTGGGAGGCCACATGGTGTTACATTGGGAAGTCTTGGTCAGGAGCCTGCTCAACAATTGGACACACATTCCCATGCCAAATCTTGCCTTCCTTCGCTACATTGTTGTCCGCTCTGCCAGCTGGAAGACCCCTCGCTTGAGGGATGCCGCTTGGGCTGCCAGCAATGTCCATCGAATTTGTGGCACATGAGCATTGACACCTAGAATTTTCTTCGCTGGAGGAATGCCGCTCGAGCTGCTAGAAAAATCCATCGAAGCTGTGGCTCCATGAGCACTGGCACCTCGATGCTGAGTGTCACCTGCAGTACCACCGTCAACATTCTGACCACCATGCCTGGCTACCCTACCTTCATCCTACGAAAGCTACTTAGAGCCCATATAAGCTTCCATTTTGCGAATGTCCTGCGGTTGCTCTGGAGAGATACGCAGAAAAGCACTATGTTGGTCTTCTTCTTTAGAGAAGATGATATTGACATTAGGTGTGATAATGGGTCGGTTCAGGTTGCTCTAGAACCTGAAATGATTTGAATGGAAGATAGAGTGAGGATAGTGACGGTTGGGAGGACTGGGAGGGAGAGAGCTGGCCTGAGACGGAGGTGGGGAAATAGGTATTGGTGGTGGAGCTTCATTGTGTGTAGCCTAAGAGTGTGCGCTACCTCCTTGTTCACCTCCTCTGCGACTCTGCATGCAGTGACGAACCGTCGCGCTGCAGCGGATGAGAAGCTCATGAGAATTGGTGCATGGAAGGAAGACAGAGAATGCACAGAGGGCTCCTGGATAGGGTTCAAAGGGCAGTCCTTGGAATGGGAATAATGGAACCCATTGCCAAAGGCAACACAACAGAGAAGCCAACAATGTTTTCTTGTAACAGTTGTATTGCACGGATTTCCTGCTTGTAGTGAGCAAATGCTGAAGGACGGAGGGCAAACAGATGGGTTGATGGGTGCCATGTTAAATTGAACTTCCTTCATTTCTTGGCTAGAGCGAGCATTAAAGACTTTCTGCAGGTTGACTGGCTCTCACCTGAAATTAGTCTGCAGGTGCCATGTCTAAGCCTAGGATGGTATATTGGCTAGCAGTGGTTGGGCTGAGCACCATTAATCCATCTCCTCACCATTAATGTTCGGGAAATTCACCTGCATCTAGGTTATTTTTATTTTATATATTAAAAACTTATAATGAAATCATTATAGGCCACTATTGAAATTGACATATTCCTAAGGACCCTCTTCTCAATTCTAGCTTTTCTATAGTCAATGTGTACTATTTTTAGCCGAAGGATTTTCCAATTTGGGACTACTTAGTTTTGCATGGGAAGGTGAATGTATTTTATTGGATTTTGAAGAGTGTCAAGATTGACATGAATTCCCTCTTTGTTTACTTCTATGTTTTCATTTAATGTCATCCTATAACAGATCATTTTCCAATTTTGATGTGGTTTGTGTTAATTTTGGATCCATCAATTGGCCTCACTATTCTTTTAACTGTAATTTGGAAATTTGGAGATTGAACTTTGAGAGGCGGGAACTGTGCTCTGCTACCAGCTATGGCGATTGCTACTTTTATGTTCGCAGGGACCTTCCCCCAAGCACAAAAACGATTGCTCAAAGGTGGTCATATGTCAATAGACTTTCCCTCTCACCTAGGAATCGAGCCATGTTAGGAAGAGGTAACATTTTGATTTATTCATATAAAAAATGGGTTTTTCTGGCTTAGACCACACCTGCCTGCTCTCGGTCTCCTCGGCCGGGACTATGCCCTCCTGTACACTTTTCCTGAGCACCTTTCATGTTATCTCCTGCCGCTGCTGGGTTGGATGGTGGTTTGGGCACTGGGGTTGAGCGTCTTTCATCATCCGAAGTCTGTTTTAACCCATTCAAGTTGTAGTAGATTCAAAATGAAAGGATCTACATAATGGGACTATTTATAGGAGAAACCCTAGACTTTCATTTTCCTTTGTGAGGAACACTTTACAATTAGAAGTCCATCAAAGATCCATTTTTGGATCACACCTTCCCACTAAAAGAACTTTTGGTCTCCAAAAGACTGATATATTGATCTGAACAATAAATGAGAGTAATAGCACCCTCTCCTTGTTGGTTTGTGTTATATTCCTTCCACAACTAGCCTCCGCCCCCTTTTCATTGTGTCGATTGTGTAGCGGGGGGTTCACAGGGATGGCAGCAGCCCCCCTTTTCCAGGGGTTTTGAGGGAGGGTTGCCCCCCTATACGAGGTCCAGGGCAGCACCTCAGGAAAAAAAGTGTAGACCCTATATTAGGTTGCACGAACCTACCTAGGTTTTTGGTCCATGGTTTTGGACGCGATGATTTTCGGTCCACGGTATTGGATGTTTTAGCATGCATAAATATGTATTATAAGATTGAAAGGAACATAGTGAAAAATCAAGCTAGTAGTCCTAGTTTTTGGATTCGGGGGAAATCTCTATGTATATGTGTTTTATGTGTTATGCTCTAGCATTGTCTATTTTTTGTGTTTTAGAATTTCTATGCAGGTAATTTATGTATGAGGTTAAAACCTACATTTGGTATCAGAGCTATTTTTGGCTTCAAGGGGATGCCTTTGTTGCTGACGGGTTACGCTCGGGCCTGTGGTAGGCCCTGTTCAGTGGGAGATTTACGAGATCGATTCCGGTGCTGAAAGAAGATGGCAAGCAATGGAAATATCAAGATCGAGAAATTTAATGGTCATAGTTTTTAGTTGTGGAAAATCAAGATGGAGGATCTGTTTGTGGATAAATATTAGTGAATCGCGGTAGATCTGGGTACTAAAGCAACAAGGGTAACCAATGAAGAATCGAAGAAGTTGGATTGGAAGGCAAAGAGCATAATATGATTGTGTTTCTTAGATTCAGTATTGATGAATGTATCAGGGGAAGCTACGATGAAGGCTTTATGGGACAAGTTAGGAACTTTGTACCAATCTAAGTCTCTGGTGAATAAACTATTCATGTGGAAAAAACTATATAACTTGAGGATGAAAGATTGAGACTTAGTGACAGAGCATCTAAATGTATTTAATATTGTGGTAAGTCAGTTATCATCTGTTGATATCAAAATTTCAGCGGAAGATAAGTGCATTAGTTTGTTGTGTTCTCCACCAGATTCGTGGGATAGTCTGGTTATTGCAATAGGTAGCAATGCAACTGCCTTGGAGTTTGATGAAGTCATCTCATCCTTACTAACGGAGGAGATGAGACGGAAAAATATGGAGAGCCAAAATGGTCATGCCTTGTCTGTACGAGCACGGTCCCAGAACAAAAACAAGAATAAGTCATCGAGTGGGAGATCTAAATCTCCAGGAAAACCTGTAAAGGTGGTGTGTTGGAAATGGGGAAAGGAATGGCACTTCATAAAGGACTGTAAATCTAAAGCTACTGATAAAGGAAAGGGATATTATGATGCTCCTTATGTAGAGGTGAAAACCACCTCAGATGAAGGTGGGGATGTGTACTTTGTTTCTTCAAGTACACATGTAGATCATGAGGCATGGTTGATTGACTCAGGTGCATCCTTTCACTTCACTCCCCATAGAGAGTGGTTCTGCGAGTGTGAGAAATATGATGGTGGTGATGTATTCTTAGGGAATAATAGGAAGGCCAAAATCATTGGTCACGGAAAAGTAAAGTTGAAATTGCAAGGTGGAAGGGTTCGAACACTTCTGGGTGTTCTACATTTTCCTGCATTGGCCAGAAATCTGATTTTTGTAAGCAAGATAGATGATGCAGGTGTAAAAACAGTGTTCGAGAAGGATACCTAGAAGATGGTTCGAGGAGCACTAGTATTGATGTGGGGGGTTCTGACTAGAACTCTGTACAAGCTACAAGGTAGAACTTTTTTTTATGGGTGCAACAGTTCTGTGGTTCCTGAAAGTGGAGCAGAAAATATAGTGGTCTCTAGAGAGAAGACCATGCTGTGGCATCAAAGGCTTGGACATATTGGAGAGAAGGGCCTTCAAATACTTCATGGTAAAGGTACGATAGAAGGTATGAGTAATAAATCTCTGGATTTTGATTTTTGTGAAAATTGTCTATGTGGGAAGCAGAATTGGGTGAGTTTCCCCTCTGGTGGTAAGAGGGTGAAACAAATATTAGAGATTGTGCACAATGATGTGTTTGGACCTGTGAAGGTTCCATCATTGGGTCAGTCTGTGTACTATGTATCATTTATAGATGACTTCACAAGGAATATATGGATATATTTCCTTAAGAAGAAATCTGAAGTCTTTCACAAGTTTAAAGAATTTAAGGCTCTGGTGGAAAACCATATAAAGAAGAAGGTAAAGGTGTTGAGGATAGATAATGGTGGAGAGTTTTGCAGTAAGGAATTTGAAGAATTCTGTAAGAAGTGTGGTATAGCACAGTAGAAGACTACTCCATATACACCTCAGCAAAATGGAGTTGTAGAAATAATGAACAAGACATTGATGGAAAGGACAAGAAGCATGGTTAGTGGTGTTAGGTTAGGACAGGAATTCTAGGCAGAGGTGGTGGAGACATCATGTTACTTGGTCAACAGATCACCTTCATCAGTGTTGGAGGATAAGACTCCACAAGAGGTATGGACTAGTAAGAAACCCTATCTTTCACATCTGAGGGTTTTTGGATGTCATGCAAATGTACATGTTCGAAAGGAGAAATGAACCAACTTGGATAGTAAATCTGAAAAGTGCATCTTTATTGGGTATAAGGATGGTTTAAAGGGTTATAAGCTTCCGACCCCAACAACAAAGAAGGTTGTGTACAACTGAGATGTGGTGTTCAAAGTGGTGAAAGATGTTATTGAACATGAAGTCCAACCAAAGGAACTTGAGAAGAGAGAGTTTGAGCTAAAGGAGGAAGAATTAGACTCTACAACATAGGAGGAATCAGAAGACAAAGAGCCACAAACTATGGGTGTAAGAAGATCAGTTCAAGAAAGAAGGTAGCTAGAAAGGTATAGTCCATCTACTTTCTGTTCAAATTTTTCTTTATCTATTACTGAAGATGATCCTAGAACTGTGAAGGAAGCAGTAGATTCAAAGGATGGAAAACTCTAGAAAGAGGCCATGGTTGACGAAATGACATCTTTGCACAAAAATGAGGCTTGGCATCTGGTCGAGTTGTTGGCTAGAAGGAAACCCATTGGTATCAAATGGGTGTTCAAGGAGAAGACAAATGCGGAAGGAAAGGTGTAGAAATACAAAGCTCGATTCATAGCAAAAGGTTATTCCCAGGTGTCGGGAATTAATTTTGGTGATATTTTTTCTCCTGTTTCCAAGGTAACTTCTATTAGGTTACTTTTCTCTGTTTCTACTGCTTTTGATTTTGAGATAGAACAAATGGATGTGAAGATAGCATTTCTTTGTGAGGATCTGGAAAAGGAGATCTACCTGAAGAAACCTAAAGGCTTTGCGGTGAAGTGTAAGAAAGAATAGGTATGCAAGTTAAAGAAGTCTCTGTACGGGTTAAAACAGTCACCGAGGATGTGCTATCATAAATTTGATACATTTATATGGGGACTTGGATTCACCAGAAGCAAAGCAGATCACTATGTGTATTTTAAATTAATTGGTGACCATGTTATTTATCTGGTCTTGTATGTGGATGATATGTTGCTGGTTGGAAATGACAAAGAAATTATTCAGGATTTGAAGACCCAATTGTCCTCCAAATTCGACATGAAAGATCTTGGTGCTGCAAACTATATTTTGGGCATGGAAATTAAAAGAGGTCGGGAAAAGAGGAAGCCCTAGTTAAACGAGAGGAAGTATGTTGAGACAATACTACAGAGGTTCAATATGCAGGATAGTAAACCGGTGAAGGTTTCTATTCCTGTAGGTGTACTGTTATCTGCTGAACAGTGTCCCAAGGCACAAGCAGAGGAAGAGGATATTTCCCATGTTCCATATGCAAGTGTAGTTGATAGCTTGATGTATGCAATGGTCTATACTAGACCATACATTTCACATGTGGTGGGAGTATTAAGTAGGTTTATGTCAAATCCAGGGAAGGAGCATTGGACAGCAGTGAAGCTAGTTTTCAGGTATTTGTGTGGCACTAGTGATTATGGTTTGTGCTACCAAGGAAGACCAGGATTGGACAAAGTCTTGGATATCCATGGCTTTGTTGATGTAGCCTGGGTTGGAGATTTGGATCAGAGAAGATCTACAAGTGGGTATGTGTTTAACCTATTTGGAGGTGCAGTCAGTTGTATGAGTAAGAAAAAATCTGTAGTGGCACTATCAACTACAGAGGTAGAATACATGGTAGCCACTCATGCAAGCAAGGAAGTAGTTTGGTTGTGGAGATTGTGTTCAAGTATGGGTTTATTACAAGGACCTATAAGGATAGACTATGATAGCCAAAGTGAAATTTTCATGTCAAGGAACCCTACTTATCATTCAAAGACAAAGCACATTGATGTTTAGTATCACTTTGTGAGGGATATGATAGAAGACAAAAGGTGTTGCTGGTAAAGATTGACACTTTGAAGAATACTGCAAATGCATTGAAAAAATCTATGAGCTCTGAGAAGTTCTCTTGGTGTAGAGAAAAAATGGGCATTTTAGGGTTGGAAAAGTGACTAGGATCTCCTATGGCCCCCTATGGAAAGAAAACAACAAGTGCGAGATTGTTGGGTTGTGTTATATTCTTTCCACGACTAACCTACATAGTGAACCAGGGGGTTAGAGGGGGATGGAGCCCCCCCTTCATTGTGATGATAAAGCACAGCAAGGGGGTCACAAGGGGGATGGTAGCCCCCCTTGTCTTGGGGGTTTGAGGGGTGTGGGTAGCCCCCCTCTACGGGGTCTGTGGCAGTGCCCTAGGAAAAGAAATTTTGGACCCTATATTAGGTTGGGTGAACCTACCTATGGTTTTCTGTCCATCGTTTTAGATGTGATGGTTTTCGATCCATGGTATTGGATGCTTCGACACGTATAAATATGTATTGGAACATTGAAAGGAACATAGTGAAAAAATCAAGTTGGTAGTCCCGGTTTTGTGATCCAGGGGAAAATCTTTGTGTATATGTGTTTTATGTGTTATGATCTTGCATTTTCTATTTTCTGTGTTTTAGAATTCGTATGCAGGTAATTTTTGTATGGGGTTAAAAGCTACACTTCTTTCAGCCTCCACACACTTCTCTTCGTATAGTGCCTCTGAACCAAAGCCTTCGACCACTCTCCTTCCTGGATGTGCTGGTCCTCTTGGAAATAATATTTTTCTCCTTGACTTTATGCATAACTCCTGCTGAGATGGTCACAGAAGGTAGTTTGAACTTCTCTACCTTGATCATTGATCAAAGGTGGCTCAAACAAATGTGAAGTACATTTGCTTCAAAAAAATTTCATTTGTACCCGTTTGAGAAGCTATCAACAACAACTGTTAACAACAACAGAAATACAAACAACAACTGGATGACATAAAACTCCTACTTCAACAAAAGAAACAGATTTCACATCTTGTGAAAACCTCCATGTCTTACATCTGCATACACATGATGGACTAGATAACAAGCCCACAAAACATGCCTTTAAAACAAATGACCCTTCAAGTCAATCATGTAGAAAAAGACCCTTAGGACTCTTTCAAAAGATGAACCACTTCATCATTATCTCCATCTTGGAGACCAAGTTAACTTTTCCCAAGTTAACATTACATGCATGTTACAACAAAGCAATCAACCCTCTAAGTTAATTATAGATACATGTTCAAATACAAGGAAATCATCAGCATCCCTATGTTCATGCATATCATTCTCATGCATGCATTTCATCCTTCAACTTTCGCTTAAGCACACTATACTTTCGAAGATGAAATGAAATATAATGTTGCAGCAACAAAGTGAGTCTCCTACTCAACTTCTCCATTCACCTTCTTGGTAAAATCCCACAAATTGCATTCTATCAACAAATAAATGAAAATAGATGCATCAATAGACATGCAATCTTAATTGGATAAGAACTTTAACCATTTCTTACCAATCCATTTCAAAGGTCTCTCATTTGTCTACACATCAACATCAACATGTGAATCATCCTAAAACACATCATCCATGGAAACTTCCTTTCCATTTCTGCCATCCTCTCTTTACACTTTCTTCAACTTCTGTGGAAGCATTGTTGGATCCAGATTCCAACACCTTTTAGCAAGATGCACTTGCTTATGGCAGTAAGTGGAACACATGTGCATCCTCTTAACAACATGATTTGCCTTGTCCAATGGACCTTTGGCTTCTTGCTTCCTTTCCCTCAAAATTTTCTTGTATGTGGCCATTCTCTTCCAGCATCTAGAAACATTATGGTTATCCAAACCACAAAAGGAACATGCAATTATTTTCCCATACTTATATAGAAATTTATCATGTTGAACATAATCAAAAGGAATGTGTTTAGAACAATATTTATACCTTTCTCTTTCACCTTTATTACCTTCATGAGGAGGTGAATCAAATGAAGAAGTGGCTCCCTTTGGAACACAATCAATCTCTTCAAGGCTGTTAGAGTTTCCACAACTCTCTAGTTCAAGTCTGTGCTTTTGAACACCTGCATCCTACAAATGACGTTTCAATCTATTTCATTCTTCCTTAATACAATCTTCACACTCTTGAGGTAGAAGACCTGCAATACAACTCCTTCTTAGAGCTGTTTCAATGGCCTTCATGGCAGCTTTGAAACTTTCTCCATAATACTGTCCATAGCCAAGACCCAAATACTTAGGTCTTTCCTCAACTATTATTGGCTAAACAATACCTTGTGCATGTTTTCCCAATCCCTTTACTTCATAGCCCATCTTGGACATTAGCTTGGAACCGATGCCTCTAGTATGTTTTTCAAAAGAACCAGTACAAGCATTCTTAGAAGAATTTGAAGAAAAATGGGAATTGTTTACCTCTTCTTCAAAACAATACTTGAATAAGGCTTCTTTGGAAACAATGAGTTGTGACTCCAACTCATGCATCCTTTTCAAGTTCATATTTGCAATATGAAGTTGCCTCTCCATTTCCTGCAATTTGTCAAAAATCATTTGCTTCTCTTCCTCCTCAAAATTCAACTGCTCTCTAAGTATGTTGCTATTCCTTCCATCCTCATACATATCCCTCACCATATCCATCATGGTGAATAAGTCTTGCTTCTTGTCTTCATAAAAGAATCTTGTGAAGAAATCAAAATTTGAGGACTTATTTGTAGAAGTAGTCATTATGCCAATGAACAAAAGAACTTCAAACAACATTAATAAAGAGCTTGTTCAAGAAACCTTTCACAACAAACCTCTTGTGCTTCGAGGATTGCCTTGAGGTCCTTGGGAATAGAAGAATGCCTTCAGCCCTTCTTCCTTCATGTCCCTCCCAGACAGAGCTATCAATAGCTTTCCCTTCACCTCTGCAAACTCAAACAATAGTTAGTCTGCAAACAAGCATACAATCAACCTCTAACTATTTAAACACCTTTCAGACAAGAAATATTTGCTCTGTTAATCAAGCATTATGATCTAATACCACTTGCTCTAGAACAATCAACTTTGATATCACCTTCATGAAGGTGGGGTTAATCAATCTTAGGCTCTACCACCTGATCTGAAAACGGGGCACTAAAGGCTTCTTGTCAAGCTTATAAGAACCTATCCCACTTCCAAAGATTAAAATATTTCCAAGACCTTATGATTAACCAATTTCGGAATTAATAATGCTTGAAATATGTGTATGTTTGTGTTTTTTTTTAACTGTTAAGTGCTTTAAGTTCACTTGTTTATGATAATATAAAATTAATATAACAGTAAATAGAACAACAAATAAGCAGAAAATACAATGCAACAATAAGCAATAACACATAATAGCAATGTAATATGGAGTTCACCCAAAACTCTTGGGCTACGTCTCCTTCAGCTCTAGTCAACTCAACTAGGCTCTCTGGGATTATGGAAATAAATATTTTACAAGCTCCATGCTCGAATCCATTAGTTTACATTGAACCTATGGGTTTAGAATGCCACCTTATCATGCTTGTTGTCGTCACTCTAATGACAGATCCAGGCTTCTTTGCACTTGACTCCTTCAATCAGTGCTCTGAGCGATCTTGCTCTAGCTTGCACCAACTCTCTCAGAATTCCCTCATTGTCTCTAGAATGCCTTCTTCTCTCTTCAACCCACTTTGGACACCAGCAACAACTTGATCATTTTGACCCTTTGTTGTTATACAGCTTCACTATGGCATCATGGCTCTTAGAAGTCCGTTGTGAGCTCTGTGGCTCTGGGGCTTTGCCTCCAACCTTTGGTGGCTATGCCTCTATCAAGCATTCTCTCTCTACGGATTTGGTGCTCTCGCTCTTAGCTCTGCTCTAGCTCTTGGCTCTGTCTCTGGCTCTCTTCTCTCTGCTGCTATCGACCCTCTTATTCAACGAAGCTATCTTGATCTCTCGCTCTGCATAGCTGTGAGCTTGTCTCGCCCTTTGTGTGAATTTTTGATTTGATGGACCTCCAAGCAAATTCCCAGCAATGTTCCAGTGGCCCCTAAGACACTTTATACTCTCTCGGCATACACTGAGCTTTCCCTTTGGATTCCTCTACATTCAAACAACTTTGGGCTTCTCTAAGCTACCTCTGCACATTGCTCTCAGCCTCTCTATGCATAACTTGAGCTCTCTATCAAGTGTCCCCTGTTAATCATGCTCTTTGTTTTTTTGTGAGGTAGTCTTCTGGCTCTATGGATTCCATAGTCATTCCTCTATCTTTTGATCATGAGGAATCATTCTTCTGCCTCTGCGTTTTCCCTGCTCCCTGTGGCTTTGCACTTGGCCATCTAGCTTTGTGGCCCTGTGCGTTACAAACATATCATTGTTACGAAACACCTGCTTGCAGTGTGGCATAATGATCAGGGACAATTACAAGGAATCAGGGGCCTTTCTTCAGGAAAAAACCCGAAAACGACCATGTTTCCCAATACATAGAGATATACTGGAAATACACAAGAAAATGCCTCATTGAACGTTTAATCCAACTTCAAATATTACTAAATCACCCCCAAAAACCCTATTGTGTCCGCCTTTCATTAGCATATCACAATCGCATAGGCGAGATGTCTAAATACTTCAATACACAGGAATATAAAAAAATCCTGAATTCCTGGATTTCAAAATTTATGAAATCAGGTCTATAATCCCTATCGGGTCTGGCCCTTATTGGCATATCACTATCATAATCACATTGGCCCTAGCATCAGGGATTGCCAATCACCCATCACTGATTAAATCTGGACCTTTCATCTGCTCCTTGATTGGAAGGTCGATATCACATATCGCTTTTGACATATCATTGTCGCAACGGTCGAGAGGCATGGTCCTCAACCTTCTCTGATTGCTGATCTGCCGATAGCCGATATCTTTGATCATTGATATTGGCTCTAATTGAAAATTGCAATCGTCATATTGCATTTTCTACAAACCAGGGGTTCTGATATCGGGTGAAGGCCTACCTCTGATGTGACAAGTCAAAGGTCACAGTCAGGGGTTCCTTCCGCCCCTACTTAAGTCCTCTGCGTAACCCTTCCAATGCGATTTTTCTTTATACAGCCTTCTAGTCATTTTTGCAAGATTTTTCCTCCTTTTAAGAGGAACAAAGGCAAAATTCTTTTTGTGATAACTTCATCATCCAAAGTCTTTTTTAGCCCATTCAAGTTGGAGTAGATTCAGAATGAAAGGATCTACGCAATGGGACTATTTCTAGGAGTAGCCCTCGACTTTCATTTTCCTCTGTGAGGAACACTTTAGACTTAGAAGTCTATCCAAGATCCATTTTGGATCACTTGGGTCACCATTCTTATAAATTCTCTTCCTTACAACAAAGCTGAAATTATCAACAAAAATCAATAAAATCTGTAGAATCATTTTCTTCACCCAAAAATCTAAATACTATCTAAGTCATGTAAATAAAAATAGTTGATGAGCACCAATAGGACTAGAGCATAAATCCAAGCTTGGAAAAGATTCAAATATTAGGAGCCATTAGGGGAATTTTGAGGTCTAAAATTGGCCTCAAAACAAATAATGTACTATCAAAATACACTTTATATGAACTAACTCGAATTCAAGAAATAACATCATCCTCTGTGGGTGATTTTGCATTGCTGAGTTAAAGGTAGAAGCCTAGAGTTACCATGGTAATATTAATATTTTGTCCTTTCTAACTTTTATAATAAAATAATATTAATGTCCTCCAATTTTTTCGTAAAGTAAAAGATTTTAGTTTTAGAAAGTTTCGATATATTGGATTTTCTGACTTTTCTCATGTCTTTGAAAAATAATGATAGTACATGAATCAATGTGAGTTGTTTCAGATCCTAGAGATAGTTGGAACTAGTGCGAGCTATTTCAAAATAGATACACATAGAAAATGCATTCATAATAGATATATGCATAGGGAATCCATGTCTTGTTTCTAGATTACATGTTTGAACCATTGTTCATGTATTAGAGTGGTGTGCTAATTCACATCAAAATTAGTTTTTTTTTTCCCTTGTGAGCTAGGAAGGAAAACCATTTTGGGTTTTTTTTATATATTTATCGAGGGGCTATGTGATGTAGTTTTCATTGATTGAAATTGATGGTTGATTGGAAGGCCCCACTAGCTGATGAATAATAGGGGTTCAATGCTAAAAGATGGATTAGAAGAGGGTGTATGTAGCTATTGGTCACATAGTCAAAGGTTTTAGTGGACAAAATTTCTCATTGTTGAGGAGAATAGCTCACTCTTAACAAAAAAAATACTCAATAGTTAGGCATTCCTCCTCAATGACTTATCTTCTCATGTTTCCTCTCACTTTCCAAAAGATATTCACTCAATGTTTTTAAGAACAAGTAAATACCATCAATCTTGTAACAAAATACCAACTAAAATATGCACAGTATAGTGATACCACCTATGTTGTTTGAGAAACTTTGAGGGTTATGGTATTTCCCTTTTAGCATTCGATGCATATTATTGACCATCACCATTGAGGTAGAGTAAGGATTTCCCATGTTTTTCTTTAGGTTTTGATGTAATAGTTTATATATTTTTTATTTTTCAATTCGAAATTGAATTTTATTCCTATATTACTTGTTATAATACTGATCTCAAATCAACAAGATCTATGTTTTCTTCATCAACCAAAGTAAAAAACCTATAGTATATCATTATGCATCCAACTTTCATTTAATATACATCAGCAACTACTGATAGTTAGGATGGTGCTATTAGTGAGGAGGTTGGCATTTGAATGTGTTATAATAACTCAAGTCTGCTACAACCTTTACCCACCCAAGTAATTGAGAATTAAGTTCCACTTTTCGGCACTTGTTTTCTACTACCATACCCCATTCATATAGTTCCTTAGCTCTTAGAATTGCTAGACTAAGTTACCCAGAACCCATCAAAATGGATTCGTGGAGGCAATGGGGAGTGTACTAAGAATCATAGAACTAAACATAAGAGAAAGGAACAAAATGATCTTATCAATAAAAAGAAGGGAACTGTATGCAGTCAACCAATAATGTTGCAAAAAATAATTCCCCTACTCATTTCATGACCAAGATATTGATGATGCATTAGTCATGGAATTTTTTCTTTCATGGATGGGATATTTAGGTAAAACTAGATTTAGATTCAACAATAGAATTAACACAATGCTACAACATTCTTTGATTTCCATGTCATATCATTCAAACTAATATATAATATTATTTAAAACGAAAAGTTCTAAGCCTATCTTCGGAAGATGACAATAATGCTTGTAAGACAATTGATAACCTAGTGTGGTTCAGAGTTTCATGAACACATTAAGGGGAATACATGGAGCATGAACTCCATGATTTTGAGTTATATAACAAAGCTTTCATTGCTTCATTATGCATATTATTTGTAGATTAGAGGAATAAGAAACCAATCAACTAATCTAGAAGGAAATGATTAACTGGGTTTGGAGGTTGCAAGAGGAGTTCTT
This sequence comes from Pinus taeda, assembly GCA_000404065.3. Taxonomy (NCBI): domain Eukaryota; kingdom Viridiplantae; phylum Streptophyta; class Pinopsida; order Pinales; family Pinaceae; genus Pinus; species Pinus taeda. The sequence continues at coordinate 380,838 of APFE030140904.1, read as the reverse complement.
CCGAAGGGCGGAATGATTCTTCCATTAAAAGCACTAGCCATGTATTTTGAAGATGTCAATTTATTTTTTGATATGCCCCCTGTATGAATTTCAGCCCTAAGACTAGTCTATTATCTGATTCAACTATTGCCAATTTTTGTGCTTCTCTTACCTAAAAAGTTTGGCTGAAAAATTCTGATTTTGTCTATAGGAAATGAAAGATCAAAGAGTGACTGAGGATAGGCTTCAATTGCTCCAGGATATTATAGGGGCATTTAGACATTGTGTTCTTACAACATTTATGGGTGTTAATGGTGCTGGGAAGACAACTCTCATGGATGTCTTAGATAGAAGAAAGAATGGAGGATACATTGAGGGTGATATCTGAATATCTGGATTTCCCAAAAAGAAAGAAACATTTTCTCAGATTTCTAGTTATTTTGAACATAATTATATACATTCTCCACAGATTACTATCAAAGAATCCTTGTTATATTCAACATTTCTCCGTCTTCCAAAAAAATTTGACAAAGAACCCAAAATTGTAAGTCTACAACTATGATTTTCACTTGTCTAATAGTGTTTTGTTTTGACATTATGCAAAATTGTCATATTACTGATTTGCAATAAATTCCTATTGTAGGCCTTTGTTGATGAGGTCATAGAACTTGTGGAATTATACAATCTAAGGGATGCACTAGTAGGCTTGCCAGGTATATCTAGATTGCCAACTAAACAAAGGATAAGATTAACAATAGTTGTGGATCTTGTTTCAAATCCTTCTATAATTTTCATGGATGAGCCCACCTCTAGTTCAGATGCTAGAGGATCTACAATTATGATGTGAACTGTGCATAATGCAATAGACACTGGAAGTACTATTGTGTGTACCATTCATTGACCTAGCACTGACATATTTGAAGCTTTTGATGAGGTAAATCAAGTTTTATGTGCTTAAATAACTTATAACGTATGTTTAAAAGTTCATTATTTATTTTTGACTTACAATGATGGGTTTAGCTGTTGTTGATGAAACGAGGAGGGAAAGTCATTTTCTTTGGGCTATTAGGCCAGAATTCTCACAAGGTTGTTGAATACTTTGAGGTAACAACTTGGGAGATTGTTTTAGTCCTTAGTAAAGCAATAATTTTGAGTAGAGCGCTACTTCTATACAACTCAAGTGTGAGTTGATATTCTTATTTTCATCCTGAAAAACTGCAAGCTAATCCAAGAGTACCAAAGATAAAAGATAAATACAACCTAGCCACATGGATGTCTGAAGTTAGCTCTGTTGCTACTGAACATGGTTAAGGGATAGACTTTACAGAGCATTACAATAAATCTTCCCTATATAAGTAAGGATTATAGTTATTAATACACCCCCCATATTCTCTATGCATATGATACCTAGCAGTACAAGATGTCTACAGGACACAAGGTTATCAACTTCTTACTCACTTTCTAACATTTTCTCTTCTTTTTGGTAATAAAGGTGGAACAAAGCATTGGTAACGGTGCTGAAGTCTCCTTTTCTAGTATCAATGGATCTTTACTTTGCAACCGAGTATTCACAAGCATTCTTTGGATAGTTCAATTGTTGTTTGTGGAACAAATGGTGGACTTACTGTTGAAGCCCCAACTATAATGATGTTAGATACTCCTTTACACTTGTCTATGCTCTACTCCTTGGAACAATCTTCTGGAAGGTTAGCAAAAAACAATATGTACCTGAGATTTAACTCTGCAAGGCACATTACTGGCCAAAGTATCAAGTTTTCTGGATTGAAAAAACACAAAAGTGTTTACTGCTCTTACTTTTTATGTTATACTCTTTCTCTTCTTCAAAACTAATCAATATCTTTGAATGCATATAAGGGACAACAACAATAATATTTTTATCGTGGGGGGGACCTTGTATGGAGTAATTTTATTCTTGGGAGTTAACAACTGTTTAACTATGGAGCCTATCAGTGTAGTAGAGAGAAATGTGTTCTATAGAGGAAAGGCTACAGGAAGCTACTCTACATTTCCTTATGCTCTGGCTCATGTTAGTCATATTTCATTGTTTCATTTTATTCTCTATCATACTTTCCACATTCAAACTCTCTATGTTCTGAAGATTTCCCATAAAGCACAATATGGGCCTTTGGCATTTCCAATTCAAGAGCAAGCTTTGTGATCAATGTGTTAGCATCTTTCCACTAGCTCGTATTAGGATGGCATGGTTCTTCTACATTCTAGGGTACCCTTTGGATTTGGGAATGAGCCAATTCCAAGTTTGGAGTTGTCCACTTTGTTAACACCATCAAGCTGCATTCTTGCAACTATTCAATTCCCCTATTCCTATGAATTTGTCATATTTTTGCAGTCACATAGTTAGATTAGATTCCTATTTAGATATGTACTCTTTGATTAAAAACAAAATTTAACAGGTGGTGATTGAGCTTCCATACATACTTGTCGAGACAATTATGTATACTCTTATTGCCTACAGTATGGTCCATTTCGACTTTACAACTAAGAAGTTTGCATGGTTCTTCTTCCTGAATTAGTTCACATTTCTCTATTTCACCTATTATGGGATGATGATAGTCTCCATAACTCCAAACTAACAAGTGGCTTCAATAGTATTTGCAGCTTTATATTGTGTTTTCAATCTATTTTCAGGATTCTTCGTTCCTAAACTGGCATGCAAACTGTTTCTTTCAACTAAACCTCATTATCCCGTATAACTAGGCAAGAGCATCACATATGTCTATTTTCATTTTGAGAAAGTGAACCTAATAGAACAACTTACTATCACTGGTTCATCTTAGTAATCCTCTTGTCATGATGGGTTTCTAAATGTATGCAGAGAACCCAAAAATGGTAGATGTGGTAGTACTCAATATGCCCGTTTCCCTGGAGCATCTATGGTCTCATTGTATCATAGTAAGGAGACATTACACATCCTCTAGAAGTATTGGGTGAGGGAAAAAACTACAGAATAAGTTTGTGGAGGATTACTTTGGATACAGGGATGATTTCTTGGTGAAGTAGCTAGAGCACTAGTCAGATTCTTAGTTTCCTTTGCATTTATATTTGTGTTGGGCATTAAGGTATTAAACTTCCAACAAAGGTGAAAGGCAAGGGAAAGGAATTACAAGATCCAAAACCCTGGGATTGGGCCATTTGAGTTTTGAGCGGTTTTCCTCTCATTGGAGAAACCTGACTATCTTGAGGGAAAGATCCCTGTGGTATCTCCTATTGACATTGCGAAGCATTAGTGGCTTGGCTATGGAAAGTTGAGGCATATTCATTTACTGCATGGCTTTTATGATATCATACAATGTGCAATAATGCCTTTTGTTATGTTACTGAGTGTAGAATTAGACTCTTGAAGACAGATTTTCATTTCATGAATGTGAAAGAGTCTAAGTAATTTGTAGAGGAAGGCACATGTCAAATATCATCAATTGTGGTCTGTATTATGTTTTGAAGAATTAGGGTTGAAGGGAACAAAAATTGTTATGGTAAGGTGGTAATTAATATATGTTATTAAATAATGAAAAGAATTAATACAATCGAACATAATATGCAACCCACATTTTGTCCAAATATGATTTGTAGGCTCTCGATTCATAACCCAAAGAAATTTGTAGGTCCAAAGGAGGCTCTTTGAAAATGTTTCGATTGACTTTGTAAGAGTGTCGATATTCATTTGTTATTGTATTAAAAATGGTTGATTTGAACATGCCAATCCTCACTTTGGGTGTCATCATGTCTCTTACATATGCAAATGGCAACTTATCCTCAGGATTGAAGTTTTCTAATTCATTGAATAATAGGAAGGAAAATAGCTTTGTTGGAAACGTGTGCTTTCTCAATATTAGTGCAGTATTAGACACATCTGTAATGACAACAACAACACGCAAAATAAAAAAAATCTGTTAAAGAGAGAACCAACCACAAAACAAATCTCAAATGCTATCACACTAAAACTTCACCATAATTGAGCAAAAAAGTTCTCATACCACTATTGTTGGGAAGGGAGACTGAAATTGGCAACATAAACCATTACATAATAAGAGTAGAAAAGAAAAATTGTTGTATGAATCAAATACATCCAAAACAATGATTGTATTTTCCTTCATTTCTAGTATAACCAGAATCACCACTAGAATTCACATGGAAAAATAATTCAATCTCTATCAACTCCTTTAAATGGAGTACGCATATTAGATATAGGTACACAATATCTATCATCTCATGTTGGCAGAGGTAATAAAAATGATTTCAATTATTGAGAAGTAAATCACTCATATAATCCAATCTAGCACAAAATTAACACCCATGGCATCCATAAACATCATGGATTGGTTAAATTTTCAGGTATGGATCCTCCCATATTCTTCTATTTTAGGACCGTTCACAGTTTAAATAATTGATAGCTTCTACAAGCTATAATCTTAGCAGCCAATCAAATTTGAAATGAATTAATACAATAAAAACAGAATATGCAACCCACATTTTGTCCAAATATGATCTGTAGGCTCTCGATGTGCAGTATTAGGCACATCTGCAATGCCAACAACAACACACAAAATCAAAAAATCAGTTAAATAGAGAACCAACCTCAAAACAAATCTTAGATGCTATCACACTAAATCTGCACCATAATTGAGAAGAGTTGAGATCTCATACCACTACTGTAGGGAAGGGAGACTCAAATTAGCAACATCAACCATTACATAGTAAGAGTAGACAAGCGAAATTGTTGTATGAATCAAATACAACCAAAATAATGATTGTCTTTTCCTTCATTTCTAGTATAATTAGAATCACCATTAAAATTCACATGGAAAAGCAATTCAGTCTCTATCAACTCCATTAAATGCAATACACATATTACATACAGGTGCACATTCTCTATCATCTCATGTTGGTAGATGCAGTAAAAATGATTTCAATTATTGAGAAGTAAATCACCCATGTAATCCATCCTAGCACAAAATTGACACCCATGGCATCCATCAACAACATGGATTCGTTAAATTTACAGGTATGGATCCTCCCATATTCTGTTATTTCATGTCCCTTCACAGTTTGAAAATTTGATAACTTCTACAAGTTGTAACCTTAGTAGCCAATCAAATTTGAAATGAATTAATACAATCAAATATAATATGCAGCCCAGATTCTGTGCAAGTACGATTTGTAGGCTCTAGATTCATAACCCAATGAAATTTGTAGGTCCAAAAGGAGGCTCTTTGAAAATTCTTCAATTGACTTTGTAAGAGTGTCGATGTTCATTTTTTATTGTATTAAAAATGGCTAATTCGAACATGTCAATCCTCATATTGGGTGTCATCATGTCTCTTACATATGCAAATGGAAACTGATCCCAAGGATAGAATATTTCTAATTCATTGAATAACAGGAAAGAAAATAGCTTTGTTGGAAGGGTGTGCTTTCTCAATATTAGTGCAGTATCAGGCACATCTATAATGCCAAAAAAAACACACAAAATAAAAAAATAAGTTAAAGAGAGAACCAACCTCAAAACAAATCTTAGATGCTATCACACTAAAACTTCACCATAATTGAGAAAATTTGAGTTCTCATACCAATGTTGTAGGGAAGGGAGACTAAAATTGGCAACATAAACCATTACACGATAAGAGTAGACAAGGAAAATTGTTGTCTAGAATTATTTCACTTTGAAGATTATTGGTGGAGCCTTTCTTACATCAACTGTATCCTTTAAGACTGAAATTCATCATAAGTCCCAAAATGATGCAAATATATACCTTGGAGCACTTATTTTCATCCTCCTTGCCAACATATTCAATGGATTTGCATAATTGACCATGACAATTGTCAGGATTCCCATGTTCTTCAAGCAATTGGATTTACTATTCTATCATGCATGGGCCTTCATTATTCCTACCCTTTGACTTAGAATTCCAATGTCATTGGTGGAGGCTGGAGTTTGGGTGCTCATAACTTTACTATACCATTGGGTTTTCCCCTGAAGCTAGTAGGTAGTATATGCAAATCAATCATTTATTAAAATTTTCTCCTTTAGTTATGGAAGCTTAAGATTTCGTTGTGTTTGCTCCTTTTAAAAGGCATCCATCTTTCTACCCTGGTAGGTTCTTTTGACAATTTCTTGTTATCTTCCTAGTTCATTCAATCGGATTGTCTCAGTTCCATCTTATGGCAAGAATTTTCAAGGGAATGATCTTACCTAATATTGAAGGTTTTATAGCTCTTCTACTTATATTCATGCTTGGAGGATTTATTCTCCGTAGAGGTTAGCATTTTTATTTATTTCAAATTCACAGGCATTTAATCTCTCCAAGAAATATTTAACACTGGAATCTAGAAAATCTTGTTAAGCAAGACACGGTTTACTTGTCACTATAACAATATGCTAGGATTATAGTTTTAAACAGTGAAGGATAAGTTTACAATAAAATTGACAATTGAATTTTATGCTAGAGAACATTCTGAAATGGTCGATATGGGGCTACTGGTGTTCCCCTTTGATATATGCAGAAAATGCAATTTGAGTGAATGATATGCTTGCTCCTAGATGGATAATAGTAAGGCTTTAACCTTTTAATGATTTAAGAATTCCATGAAATATTGTGGAAAAGATGGAAATAATCTAACTTGAGTTTCCTTGAAGAATATTTTTATTCAATGGTTTTGTTCCCTCACCCGTGACTGATGATTTACCTGGACAAAGCAAAGCATACGAAGGCTTTGTCAATGAAGCCGAGGGTTTCTAAAAGAGCATAAATGTATAATCACAGGGAAATGATAAATAATACCAAATGTAACCAATTACTTGGCCAAAGTAATACAATTCTTGTACGTTCTAGCTCCGAAGGAGAATTGTCATACCAGTCATAGAAAATAGGGCATTTAATCTATGAAAAGCATGCACGTTTAGCCAATTTATAGAAAGTGCACTTCGAAAAGGAATATTAAAAAACGAGCATCCTAGGTGAGGAGAAAACCACCATAACTTAATAGTCAACGAAAAATATCGAAGTGGAGCTGCATGATAGGTCCCTAGAATACTAGTGATTACCCCATTACTATTGTAGTTGTATCCCATATTAATATTGTTGTGCCCCTATTGTTCCCATATTTTATTACTATGCTCCATACAATCCCTCTATTGTTATTTTTGTGGCTTTATATTATTATTGTTAGGTCGGCTGGGTTATATTGTGACTCCTTAGACCCCTATATATAGAAATGAGGTTTTGTCATTTGAATCATCGAAGAATTTTTCATTTATGTAATGTAAAGGAGGTTGCCCCTTCAAAGAGGCTGAATTCTAAGGCGTTGATCTATCTTTTCTATCTTTTTCTTGAGCTGGTTTCATAACATTTGGTATCAAAGCTTTGGATTCTAGGGTTTCGCTGCTCCAAATAAGTCATCGTGTCATTTTCACTATAACATCTCTTTTGCAACATTTCAGAAGCTAAGAAAAAACCCCATTTGAGAAGCAATCGTGCTGAAGCTCAGGTCCAAATTTTAGAACTTTTCGTGCTATATTTGTGGAGATATGATCTGAGGAAGTTGGTCTTTTCGCAGACTCCTAAATTACATTCCAAACAAGTGACCTAGGGAAAATCATCATAAAATTCTCTCTAAGCATCAGATTGAAATTTCGTAAAAAGGTACAAAAAGAAGACGGACTTTAGTTTCTTGTATATATTTTTCAGAGCCAAAGGTCGAAAAAATGACTCAGAGCACGTCGTACAAGTTCACCCTACTAAACTAGTCTATAATTAGGTCACTGTGGGAGATTTCGCATAACTATTTCTTGGAGAATCCAATTTGGATCAGACTTGTGGCATTGGAAAGAGGACGCAAAGGGCTACTATAGGTCATAATTTTAGAACTGGATGTTCTGAAATTACAGAGATACATCATATTCAATATCAAACTCCTACAAAGTGAAAAGAGGTGTGTAGTTTTTTTTTAAACTTTTGCATAAATCTTGGTTTGAAAGATTAGTTTGAAGGAATTCAAAGGGAATAGTAAATCATTATTATCGGTAATTGATGCCCCGAGGAAAGAAAATTAAAACACCTAGTAAGCAACCTGAAAGCTCTAGCATGACTCATGAAGAAGAGGAAGAAATGCAACATGATATATCAAAATTACGAGACCAAGTGCAACAACTGCACTGCACAAAAAGGAAGAGAATCTAGATGGATGGTTTAAAGGAAGTGTAGAAGCTAAGATGGATGTTTTAGGAAAGGCGTTGAAAGCTAAGATGGATGTTAAAAGAAGGCGTAAAAGCTAGATGAATGATTCTGGAAACTAGATATGATTTGAGATAGATTTGAAGACAAACATGGAGTATTAAAGAAATATGAATAAGTTGCTACAAGAAATGGTCACTAATGGTGAAAGGGTAGTAAAGGAAACTCATGATGAGAACAAAAGAACTGTTAATCATGTTTCCATAGACTCCGATGTTGGATCAAAGACCCACCATATTCCAAAAATCGATATGAGGAAGTTTGATGGCAAGGATCCCGCAATATGGATATTACATATGGAGCAATTTTTCGATCTCAATAATGTGCAAAACACACAAAAGGTATGTATTGCAACTTTATATTTGGAACCAAATCAGTTTGTATGGTATCAACGACTTTGCTCTCATAAGCAAATTATCACTTGGGCAATTTTTACGGAAGAATTGACAGCACATTATGAGGATACAAAAAGCAACATTTTTTTAGCAAATGATAAGCCTCAAACAAAAGGGTTCAATAATGGATCACATTGAGGAGTTCCAAAAATTGAACATAAGGGTAAAAAATATTCCAAAGGAGCAAATTTGATGTGTTCATAGGCATTTTAAAGGATAATATCCAACATGATGTTCGCCTTTGGGAACCTGATTTGTTAGAGAAGGCATTCACGTTGGCAAGAAAAATGGAAAGCAAAAATATGGCAAGCAGGAAGCATACCAGTCACAACTATGAATATGGAAGTGTTGTTACCCCTAGCCTTCCACAACCTATAAGGTTGACACAACAAAAATTGGAAGAAAGAAGAGCAAAAGGGCTTTGTCACAGTTCTGATAGAAAATACACTAAGGGTCATAAGTGTGCTGAGAAGAAATTATTCTACATAGATTGTGAAGAGGAAGAAGAAAATGAGCAAGAAAGGTAAAAGGAAGAGGATATAATCTAGGAACAAAGCCTAGATAAAGAAGAAATGAATTTGACCATATCTTGTAATGCATTGGTTAGAATTACCACTCCTCAAACCATCAAGATAGAAGGACAAGTAAAGAAGAAAAATGTAATACTGTTGATTTATTCAGCAAGTACCCACAATTTTATTCATTGTACGGTAGCAAAAGAATTCAATTGCTTCCTATATCCAGCACCAGAGTGTCAAGTGATGGTTTCAAATGGATGAATGATAAATTTCTCTGGAAAGTGCATAATATCAAGGTATCTATGGGAGAATATATATTGACTAGCCCAATGCTTTCCATTCCATTGGGAGGTGTTGATGCTGTATTAGGAGTCTAATGGCTACAATCCTTGGGTACAATAACTTCTAATTTTCAAGAAAGTTTCATGAAATTTTCTGTGGAAGGAAAGGAAGTTGAATTAAGCGGTATTTCAAGGAAACCGAGAAAGATAATCAGCTCAAATGGTATGACAAAGCTTCGAAAAAAGGAACAAAGAGGTGTAATTGCACAATTATGTTCACTAGATGTTTCCACATCGTAATCATCTATTTCTCCATATCTCCAAAAAGTCTTGGACAATCATTCCAAGGTATTTGAGACTCCCAAAGGTCTCCCACCTATTCGTGATCATGATCATGTTATTCATTTGATTCCAAGAAGTGTTCCTCCAAACATCAGGCCTTATAGATATCCATATGCCCAAAGGAGTGAAATTGAACTTAAGGTTGTAGAAATGCTAGAGGTTGGTATAATTCAACTTAGTCAAAGTTCTTTCTCTGCTCCGGTAGTATTGGTGCACAAGAAGGATGGATCATGGTGCATGTGTCCTCATTATATGGAGCTCAACAAGCTCACTATTAAAGATAAGTTTCCCATTCCTATCATTGATGAATTACTGGATGAATTGC